>JAPKLY010000313.1:264927-290190 GCA_026898435.1 Prunella vulgaris
AGTATCTACGCATCCAGCATAATCTGAATCTGAATAGCCATTTATCTCGAATAATTCAAATCTCCTGTATGTAAGCATATGTTCTTTGGTTCCTTGCAAATACCTTAGAATTTTCTTTGCAGCTTTCCAATGGTCCATCCCAAGATTGCTTTGGTATCTACCCAACATACCAACAGCAAAACTGATGTCAGGTCTTGTACACGTTTGCGCATAAATCAAGCTCCCAGCCACTGAAGTATAGGGAATCCTTTCCATTTCCTTTTGTTCCAATTCACTTTTAGGATATTGCATTAGACTGAACTTGTCACCTTTCTGAATTGGAACTATTCCCGCCGAACACTTATCCATGTTAAATCTCTCAAAAACTTTATTGATGTAACCTTTCTTTGATAATCCTAATACTCCTTGTGATCTATTACGGAATATTTCTATTCCAATCACATAAGAAGCATCACCCATATCTTTCATTTCAAAGTTCTTAGAGAGAAACTTTTTCACATCATGTAACAAACCTTTATCATTCGCAGCAAGCAATATATCATTAACATACAGGACTAAAATAACAAACTTACTCCCACTGACTTTAATATAGATACACCGATCAACAGTGTTCTCTACAAAACCATAAGAAGTGATAGTATCATTAAACTTAAGATACCATTGACGAGAAACTTGCTTTAGTCCATAAATTGACTTCTTTAGCTTACACACTAGATTTTCCTTTCCTGTGACCACAAAACCTTCAGGTTGGGTCATGTAAACCTCTTTATCTAAATCCACATTCAAAAATACGGTTTTAACATCCATCTGGTGTAGTTCAAGATCGTACTGAGCAACCATAGCCATGACAATTCTAAAAGAATCTTTCTTTGAAACTAGAGAAAAAGTTTCATTGTAATCGATGCAATATTTCTGGGTGTAACCTTTAGCAACAAGTCTAGTCTTGTACCTTTCGATATTACCATTAGAGTCATGTTTGGTCTTAAAGACCCATTTACAACCGACTCTTTTAGAACCTTTAGGTAACTCTACCAAGTCCCAGACATTGTTGTCATCCATCGATTTGATTTCATCTTTCATGGCATCATACCACTTTACAGAATTGACACTTTCCATGGCTTGTTTAATTGAGACAGGATCCTCATCAATGCTCAAATCACATTCATCCTCAAAAGAAAATACCACAAAGTCATCAGAAATAGTTGATCTTTTCTGTCTCGTGGAACATCTTAAAACTACTTCCTCTTGTGGTTCATCATTCTCTTGTGGTTTGTTAATGATCGGTTCATCCATATTAATGTCATCTTGTGGATTTGGAACATTAATTTATTGTTCTTGTATATTGTGTCTTTGTGACACAACAACAGGAATAACTATCGTAGAAGGATCATCAGGTGTAGTAGATTGCACCCGAGTTTCTTTAATGTCCACTTTTCGAGTTTCCAAATTCCCACTAGTTTGACCATTTTCAATGAACCGAGCATTTCTTGACTCAATAATCCTCATACTATGGTTAGGGCAATAAAACTTATATCCTTTTGACTTTTCAGGATAGCCAATGAAGAACCCACTGACTGTCCTAGGATCAAGTTTTCTTTCATGCGGATTATAAACTTTTATTTCTGCTTGACAACCCCAAACATGAAGATGCTTCAAGCTGGGCTTCCTACCATGTTAGGGTTATACTAGAAAGTATGCTTTTACTTTGTATAACTAAACTGAATCTTTGAGCTTTATCTGAAATAAATCTTTTATCACTGTGCTTTAGATAAATATGAATGTTATTTATTTATTGCAATCCGTTTATATAATAGTACAAGTTACACTATAGATAAATGTGGTGATCCCCGGATAACTCACAGCAAGATCACATTATCAGTTTCTTGTAACAAGTACTAAATTCACAACCTAGATGGGATTTGAACACCCCATTGGTAAACGGTTGATGTGTAGATCCCAGATTGGCTTATCTTGACCAGGGGATTGCACTAGTGCATGATGATGCATTGAAGAGGACCTACAGAGAGGTAATTCTTCCGTACTGATTTATGGGATGAAGAATTAGACCTCAGTGGTCGTTTATTTCTAAACCTCTGTCCCTTAAATAGGACTGTGTGTGATCCGTGTGTGGCACTTTAATTTGTTATGGGTAGAGAGTCAATAAGACTCAATACTTTGCATCTTGGGTGACGCCATTGAGAACATGACAGTTGCTAAGATTTAATACAGAGGAACGTGTGCTTGGAGAGTCTTGCATGATTAGTCCCCTTGGTGGGCTCTAAATATTCGTCATACTAAATCTTGCAAGTGGAATTTGTTTCCGGTATGATGATAAAGAAGAGTTGTCCTTACTCCAAGGATAAGATGTTAAATTAATTAAAGCATTCGGTGGCTTGATTAATTAACGGACAAGAGAATCTTAAACACGGGAAATAATGACCGGGAGCCATATGATTGTAATATGGGTTAAGATGGATAGTGCAACATTAATCCTATAGTGGAGTGAGATTAATGTTAATGGGTTGAATGACATTGGGCTCAATGTTAGAATTCAAGGCCCATTAGGAGGTCCAATCTTAATTCTCCTAAAGGCCCCTCAAGTAGCCCAATTAAATGTCCAACAATTGACAAGGTGATTAAAATAAAAGAAATATTTTGGGCCCATTAAGTGTTGATTTTTTTGAAAAATATGATATATTAATTTCATGAGAGATTTTATGGAAAATAGATATGTATCTTGGATACAAGAATATCTAATAAAATCAAGATCTCATTGGATTAATATATGTATTGCATTTTTTCGAAAATTCTTGGATCAAGATTATCAAGATTAGAATATTTAATATTCATGATAATCAAGATATTTGATATTCAAGATATTCAAGATCTTGTATTCTCATTATAAATATGAGATGATACAAGACTTCAAGAACACTTAATTCTTGATGCAATTTTCGAGAATCACAAGAATTGTGGGCAACAAAATTATTTTCTTCCTTGTGTTGTGATTGTTCGTGTGGCCTCCCACCGGGTGTATGAACAAGGACGAGGGAATACTTGAGAAGGCCTTTTTGGGTTAATCAACAAACTCATTCAAGTCGCCTTTTTCTCAGAAAAGTGTCTTTCACCAAGGGAACAAATGACTCATTTTGTCTCAGATACTGTCTTTTCTCCAAGAGGTATAATTCACTAAATCCCTTAGTTCCGCATGTTTAGGGCTTTACGTGGTATTATTTGATCATATGTTTTGCATGCAAAGCCTGTTGTTGGGTATACAATTATTTGATTTAAATATGTTTAAATCATGATATTAATTGTAGGCTTAAATTTGTATTTAGCGTAAATCCCGAATAGATCCGCGTTTAATTCCCCAACATACCAGTCCACAACTCATAAGAAGTCTTAGGAACTGCTTTACTAGGAACCCTATTAAGCAGGTATACTGCAGTCTTTAACGCATGCATCCACAATAAAATGGGTAAAGAGCAGTTACTTAACATGCTCCTAACCATGTCTATTAGAGTACGATTTCGTCTTTCAGCTACATCATTTTGTTGAGGAGTGCCTGGCATAGTATACTGTGCACAAATGCCACGACTCTCAAGAAACTTTGCAAATGGACCTGGATTCTGTCCATTTTCATTATATCTACCATAATATTTACCACCATGATCTGATCTCACAACTTTTACCTTTTTATCTAATTGTTTTTCCACCTCATCAATGAACACCTTTAGGCAGACCACTGATTGAGACTTGTCATGCAATAGATAAATGTAACCATAACGTGAGTAATCATCTATAAAAGTGATGAAATATTTTTCACCGCTCCAAGAGGGATTATCAAAAGGGCCACAGATATCAGTGTGAATAAGTTCAAGAAGTTGAGTGCTTCTTGTGGCTGCTTTCTTTAATGTGTGTTTTGTTTATTTTCCTTTAATACAATCAATACACAAGTCCATGTCACTAAAATCCAAATGAGGAAGAATTTCATTTTTCACCAACCTCATTAACCTTTCTTTGGAAATGTGACCTAATCTTTGATGCCACAAGAAAGCAGAACTTTCATTTGGTGCACTACGTTTAATGTCTATATCATTTTCTACATGAAACAGAGATTCAGCGAACTTAATATTCAAATTGAAACGGTAAAGTAAATCACACATAATACCAGAACCATAATAGTAATTGTGTTTATACAATGAAAAGTTACCATTTCCAAATTTGAAATAAAACCCTAAAACATCCAACTTTCCTACCGAAACAAGATTTCTAGCACATTCAGGAACATAGAGACAATTTTCTAGATCTACATGACATCCAGTATCCAAGATCAATCTGTAAGTCACAATGCCCTCTATTCGTGCTTTCATCCTGTTTCCCATAAACAAATATTGTTCATTTCCGTTTAAGGGCTAGATTGAATTGAATCCCTATAAAACATGTGACACATGAGTAGTCGCACCAGAATCTAACCACCAGATATTATTAGGAACCTCAACAAGGTTTGATTCAAAGCATACAGACACATAATCCATACCTTTATTTTCGAACCAAGCCTTTCTTTTAGGACAATCTTTCTTGAAGTGTCCTGTCTTTTTACAGAAGTAACACTTGTTGTGTTGACCACCATCAACCTTCATTGGGGTCTTGTCCCTTTTCTTGTTCGTTTTCCCCGGTTTAGCCTTACTACTACAACCTTCATCAACAGTGAGATGGATAGAGTGATCCTTTATCTTCTTTAATCTCCCTTCCTCTTGTAAAAACATAGCTTTTAGCTCTTGAAAGTTTCATTTATCTTTAATGGTGTTGTAGTTCACCTGGAACTGACCAAATTCAATTGGAAGGGAGTTCATGATAAACTGAACTAGAAAAGTCTCACTCACATCCATTCCCATAGTCTTAAGTTTTGCTGCTAGGTTGGACATTCTCACTCATAAGGCTTCCTACAATCGATTTGTCTGCTAAGTCCGACTGGGAATACTCTTTGAGTTTTAGCATAAATTCCCTTGCATGGCTTAATCGTTTCAGCCATGGTCATTTTCATTAGATTTAAACTCAGTCTATTAGACCGCTCCCAAACCTCATATATGGACTTGTCAACTTCTGAGCTAGTCTCAGTAATGGCTGGAGGTATCTATTCATTGACTATGGCATAGTCCAATTCCATAACACTAAGTGAAAATAGATCTGTTCGGACCAATCCACATAGTTCAAACCATTGAATTTGACCACTGCATTTCCCGATGCGAAAAGATTCATTGAAACTGCACAATTTTATATATGCTTACCTATTAGTGCTTGAGTTAACTATAATAAAGCTAAACTTATACTTTAAACATGTACTCAAATTCACCTTTGGGCTAAATTTAAATACACACACTATTATTGATGCTCAAATAAATTTAATAGACAACCATTACACTTAATAATTAAATTAAGCATGTTATCTTTGGATAAACTAGCAAAATTTAATTTACATGGTAGTCCCTTTTATTTTATAAATTATATCCAATGGTCCACCTTTGGGTGACCTCCTAGTGACATAATTTATAATTTCAATTGTTCAATCAATCCATAATGTCATTCTTTTAATAGCATCAATTTAAAGAACAATTGAAATAATACACTTAATTATTTAACTTTGCAAACTAGGTCACTTTGGTGACTAACTAGTTTCTATTATTTAAATAATTTAAGTGCATAAAACTTTAATTGTTGAATTAATTATATCCAACAACAATTAATTAATATTCTATAAAAGGCCCAAAATAAATCCTAATTGAAAGGAAAAACGACATGGCCCATTAAGTATAATGTCTTTAATGGTATATGCTTTCGTGGAAATAACCTTTGACTAATTCAATAATTAATAACTTCCACCACATGATTAATGGAAGATATTTATTCTCCCTATCACACGGTAATCTTAATAAAAGAATTGATCAATCAAAACGTTATAGCAATCCAAATATTTATGCGCAATTAATGGAAGACTACTTCCAGTAACACCCTACTGTTCCTTTTTGCATAAATAATTGGGAATAAAATTTCCCACTGCGCATAACATAGTTCGAATAATACTGAAACTTTAATCCTTCACAGTGCACAATTAAACTATCAGAAATAAACATGTGCATCACAGCACTACGTCACACATGATAATACTGCATTAATGAATATTATCTTAAACGCAGATCATCGCAAATTCATTCAGGCGTATAGATAAAAAATACCAAAAGCAATTGAACACGTAATCCATCGCATCAAAGTTTCAGAAAATCAATACAGCGCACAATTCATCAATTCAAGAAACAATGCATCCATAATTGATTCAGTATATCAAAAATACGCTTTTATGGTGAAACATAAACGTCTAAACCAAGGCTCTGATACCAACTATAAGTATATTTTTCTTAATTCAATTCCTGAAATCGTGATGAAATTGACAAATCTGTAATATGCCATCTGATCTTCCGTCTTATATTTCACACTTAGAATCGTACCAGGATCCATTGATTCCTTTTAATATTGAATGTTTCTGTCCGTGTTCTTTATCTTTCCAGTCCAGTCCTTTAACGTTTCCTATCCAGAGTCCAGAGTCGTTTTCTCCCTCTTACGTTTCCTTTTCTGTTTTCACTCTCAATGATACGGTGAAACCTTTTGGCAGAGGGAGGGAGAAGTTTTAAAACAAAAAAAAACTATAACCGTTTAAAACTCCCGACAGTTTTAATATCCATAATCCCCGTTAATCATTATCACGGGATGCCTTAAATTAAAACTTGATCTCCTTAATGTTGATAAATATGAATTTAATATTTAATTATTAGACCTAATAAATTACATGGACCACTTTAATAGATAAAATAATTAAATATTTTAACAGATATCCCTAATGAAAACACACCTTTAATATCTAGATAAATCAATTAAGTGGATACTATGAAATGTAAGCTCATTACTTATCGTGACTTAATAATTTTTTAATTTATTATTTTACTTGATCAACCATCAAACACGACTTTAATTCGGATGAAACTGATCTTGATGTTGTCCAAAAATGAATGTTTCGCGTGAATGAACGAAATTCATTAAATTGTTAATTTCTCACAAATCTAGCTAAAAGTCCAGGTTTTCGAAAAGAAAAAAGGAAAACTAAAAGTCCACAAAATGAAGGGAAAAATAAATTAATTTAAACACGTGTGCACGCTTACTTTAAAGGTAAAATATTATATAAATAATTTTTATAATATAAACTATTTTCTGATATAAGGTTTATATTTATGAATTTTTTTTTTTTTTGTTAAAAGATAGTTTATATCATAAACTACTTTCACACAATATCTATTCAGTTTTAAAATATTATTTAAGATTGTCGTTATGCACCGCCATCACTTTAGATAAATCAAATAAAGATAACATGGAATTAATGTCATATATATTAATTATTGTTAAAAATGGTTATTTATTAAATTGATAATATTTTTATTAGATAAACAATTATTTTTCTTAAAAATATTACTCCCTCCGTCCAGTAGGAATTTGCACCCTACGGGACGGCACATTTTTTAAGGAAAATTGTTTTATATATAAAGTAGTGGCATATGGGTAAATATGTGTAAAGGTTTGTGAGTGTGCACGTAAATTAATGTTTTCTTTTTTGGTAGTGTGCAAATTTGTGTGGAACGTCCCAATAAAGAAAGTGTTCAAATTCCTGTGGGACAGAGAGTATTAAATTTTTATATAAACTTATCACCCATTTTTTTAAATTGTTAGTAATATATTTCTAAAAATTATTATTACTTTTTAAAAAATACTGTCATTAAGATTAAACTTAAACGTCACAAATATTCTTTACATAAAAGATTGCATGTCTCATCAAAAGGAAAATATATATTTTTGTCCTATAAGTTTCGTTGACTTTGATTTTCGTCCTCTTAAGTTTTGAATTTTTGTTTTCGTCCTTTAACTTACAAAAAATTATGATTTTCGTCCTTTTAAGTTTCAAATTTTTGTTTTCGTCCTTTAACTTACCAAAAATTATGGTTTTCGTCCTCCAACAGCCTGTAACCAGTCACACAACCGTTAATACACATGTAGATCAATTTTTTCTATTTTTTAAGCGAAATACTGACATGGGGGTATTTAGAGGGAATTAGGTCTTGATGGAAAAATATAGGATTAACCGTAAATTCTCTCTCAAATCAAAACCCTAGTCGATCAAATCTAGGCATAGGGGCTTGAGAGAATTAGGGAAAAAAAGGAACAAAGATCCTCAAATCAAAACATCCAAAAGCCTAAATTCTTTTGAGCTCATACTCACTGTACGGAAAGGAAGAGGGATGTCTTCAAGAAATTCGTATGAAACAACGAGTTTCGAACGCAATATTAAGTGTCATTATGGTTTCGTTGCACGGTTTGTACATCATATTCAAAAATGAATCCGGACAGAAGATTCTATGGATGTAAGTATTGGACAGTATTTGAGAGGGAATTTACGGTTAAAAGTGTATTTTGTCAAGACCTAATTCCATCCAAATACCCCCACGTTAGTATTTTGTTTAAAAAATGAAATAAAAAATGGATCCACGTGTGTATTACCGGTTGTATGATTGATTATAGGCGGTTGAAGGACGAAAACCATAATTTTTGGTAAGTTAAAGGACGAAAATAAAAATTCAAAACTTAAGAGGACGAAAACCATAATTTTTGGTAAGTTAAAGAACGAAAACAAAAATTCAAAACTTAAGAGGACAAAAACCAAAGTCAACGAAACTTATAGGACAAAAATGTGTATTTTCCCTCTCATCAAATTCAGAATTAAATCAAAACAAAAAGACAGGGTTAATGTAGGACTGTCTTGCGTATATATTGATTATATTCAAATATAATAAAGCACAATATTATGATATTCTACTTTTCTTTAGAAACTCTTCTAATCCTATCTTCTAATCCTATCTTCTAATCCTATCCATATTAGGATTATTTTTCAACACATTTATTTTCTTGCTTTTGGTACACGCCATTCAAACTATGCATTTTCATAAACCAAAGTACAATTCAGTTTTAAAATCATTCATATAAACTATTTTTAAACATAAATATTAGTTAAATATATATTTGATATTTTAAATGTTAAATCTTGAAGACATGATACTTTATACTTAAATATTATTATAATATTAATTATTTATTGTTATAATTTTGAACAATATAGTTGATCTGATAATTGATACTCCAGATTGAATTCTTAATACTCTTAATCAAGAAAAGATATTTTTTTTGAAGAGTGTTATATATGTCTTCCAATAATAGTATAGTTATTTTTATGGAAGGATATTAAGTAAAAAATATTAATTTTTCTATAAAAGGGTATTAACAGTCAATTATTACTCTCTCAATTCCACTATATGTCCGTCCCACTGTATTTTGCTCATTTGTTCTTTTGTCTTTTTTTAAAACTATTATTCACTTCTTTATTACTAGTTAGTCCCACTGAATGTCGCTCATTTGTTCTTTTATCTTTTTTTAAAACTATTATTCATTTCTTTATTACTAGTTAGATAACACCAGCTTCGCACGTTGTAAGTAATTATTTGCTAAAAATATTGAAAATATGCATTTTACGTTTTTCATAATAAGACTTCCAACATATTTTTTGAACCTGAAAGTTTGTAAAATCATGGCGAGTAAAAGCTATATTTGTACATAAAAGATGTATTCCTTGAAATTCCTTATGAACCAGCTTCTGCACTGTCTACAGAAATGAAGCGATTTTACTCATTCTAGTAGAGTGAACTATTATGAAAGAAAAAAATAAAACAGTTATCTGATCATCTTTGCTCCCTTAAAATTATAAAATACAAACATATCTCTTTTGTACGTTACAAATTGCAAAGTCATTATAAAAAAATATTAAGATTACAATCTAACCAAAGAATTAATATTCTAAAATACATTCAAAGTATAGAATGCAGAATACTCCCTCCGTTCCAAGACTACTTTCATAGTTATTATGGGCACGGAAACTAAGAAAAAATGAATATATGTGAGTATAAAATTAAATAATAAAATAAGAAAAAAAATGTACTTTATTGACTTTTGTGAGTAAAAAAAATCTTTTTTAGGTGTGTGAATGTAAAGTTGGTACGTCTAAAGTAGTCCTAGGACGGAGGGAGCATCATATTTCCACAATATATAAGATCTAAAATTATAGAAGAAATTAGCAGATTCTAGATATACTCATAGAAATATTACTCACTGCAAGAGATAAACGACAATCTTCATGAACAACAATGAGATCTTCATCTCTCTGCAAGAAGAATGTAATCCAATACTTTAAGATTTCTCTCTCAGAATCTATGTGCATGTAAAATATTTTATTAATAGAATCTAAACCCCCAAAGAATGTCCAATGTAAAAAAGAAAAACAAGATAAAGAATAATAACTTCTGGATTAACCACATATATGTGAATCCAGTAGCAATTCTTAGAGGTATCTCTGGTATCATTTGTGGCACGTATATGTGAATCCAGTAGCAATTCTTGGAGGTATATCTGGTATCCTTTGTGGCATCTCTGGTAGCTCTTTCAAATAATTAATATTCTCAAATGTGCCATACTTGGGGATCTATCTAAGAATGAAAAGAATATTATACTTCCACAATATAAAAGCTCAAATTATAGAAAGAATTAGCAGATTCTGGATATACTACTAAGAAAATTACTCACTGCAACAGATAAACTACAATCCATAGCCAAGAGAGTCATGGACAATAATGAGATTTTTATCTCCCTGCAAGAAGAATATAAACCAATAATTTGAGATTAACAATGGCTGACTTAAGAATCCCAATGTAAGTGGGGAGGAAAAGAGTATTGCTAGTATGGAACTCCAAGAAGATAATGTAAGTTTCAAGAACAATGATAAGCATACAACCACCATTCATAGCAAGCTATAGACTGTAGTATATGAATAATTTAAGAGAAAAAAAGTTTTTTAGTCTCGTAACTTCTTGAATGTCCGTTTTTGGTCCCAAAAATTTTAACTTTTCAATTTTGGTCCCGTAACTCTTAGAGTTTGTCCAATTTTGATCCCAAAAATTTTGACTTTTTGATTTTGATCCCGTAACTCTTAGAATTTGTCCAATTTTGGTCCCATTTTTACCGAAAAAGTGAAAATAAAATTATTTTTTCCATGCACGGTGCACATGGTAGTTGAATTTGAAACTTTCCATCATCATTGCTGATATTTTATTATTTTTATTAGTGTTTTAGTAATATAGAAAAAATAAGTAAAAATTACAAAATAAATAAAAAAATTAATAATTCGGCACCCACGTCAGTAAGAGTGCCGAAAAATTTCAAATTCAACCACAACATGCATTGTGCATGGCAAAAAATGACATTATTTACATTTTTCGATAAAATTGGGACCAAAATTGAACAAACACAAAGAGTTGCGGGACCAAAATTGAAAAGTTAAAAATTTTGGGACCAAAATCGGACACTCAATTAGTTATGGGACCAAAAAACTTTTTATCTCATAATTTAACAATCATGTATTCAGTATTCTTAAGACTCCAAGTATATCCAAAATGTAAATTCCAAAAAGCATATCATAGAATGACTGTGTAGCCCAAAGACCCCATATTTGAATCTTCTAAATCTCACAAAATCTCTATTATATAGCAAGTATTCGAATGTAAGCTTTAGTAATTCCAAGGCTACCACTTGAGACTTACCTCTTGAATGGGCTTATCATAGTCCTTTCAGCCACACCAAATTTCTTTATTGTTGGAAACAAAAGCTAGTAATTAATCAGTCACCATAATCGATACTACAAAATCTATCATAGCGCGCACACTTAAAATATTAAACATTTTCCATACCTTGAGCAACATTAGATTTAAATCAACACCTATGATCCTTGAAGCCTTAAAAATTCAAGCCCCTTCAGCAGCCTGAAAAACAGGGGAAGCAACACTAACTTACACGTGTCTTACAACAATTAAAACAAAGAAGAATAGAACACTCTAACCTATTAGTACTCACAGCAAGGCCAACAGCCCCCCTTCCAAAAATAGCAACAGTCAATCCCTTTGTTGGTTTAGCATTTTCAGTGTCGGCCCGAGCCCTTAAAGCCATCAAAACACATTCAAATCAATACAAAATATAGCATATATTTCAACATAATCAAAATTAAGATAACAACATTCAACATGTGGATATTCCACAGCTGAGAACACATATTCTGTCAAGGGGAGTCAATGGATTGATCTTGGCAACACAACCAACATGAACGTGTATTTTCTAAAGATCGAAGTTCCAAGAAAGTGGTGAATGGGTTTCCCATCTTCGGAGAATCTCTTCTTGCCGTCTCCAATCATGACTTCTCAGTCCGTGTTAATCCTAAAAAGGTCACACATGTTGTTCTACGCTGATTTACAGTGACAACACTCCGTGCACTACCCCGTGAAAATGGGAAGAACATGGTCGCTGGGTGCCAGCTCTGCCACCCCTTCACCAATGCTCTCTACAATGCTATATGCAACACACAAATAATCGACATTGATATGTAATAGCATGAACTAAAATTGATAATTTTCTAATTTTTATCAAAGAAATCAACTAATGTAAGCATACCCTCCGACTTCATGTCCAAATATGCGAGGAAACAGAAGTTTTTGCCCCTGGAGTAATGGAAATTATTACTAAGGCTACATAGTTACAAAACTATAATTAAATAGCACTTAATAACCCACTAAAAAGGAATATAATCTCAAATTTAATTAAATAGTTAGAATTTTTTATATATATCCATACATACCTTTGCCGCCCAGAAGTACACATCAGTGTGACAACGGGAAGCATAGAGAATCTTCAAACGGACTTCTATTTTCTGCTACGGCACCACCTCCACTTCCTCAATCACCAAAGTCTTCCCGGCTCCCACGCAATCCTCGCTAAATTTGCAACAATTATTGATATTTAAATCAGTGTCATGCACTTGAACACATAAAATCATTAATATTTAACCAGATATCTTATAAAGATACTAAATTATGAAAATGTATGAAAAGACACCTGATGAAAAGACTGAGGACTTCAATGCAACCGTTGTGACTGGACTGAGGAACAATTAAGTCAGACCAATGAGAAGCTGCCACCTATGTACGGACCTGACACAAAAGACTGATCTGTCAGTACCAAGATCAGAAGCAACCAACAACCTAGGATGACACAGTTTTCAAAAGGCGACTGCATTAACTCTAAACATGCATTTAATGAGCTTACAACCATTAATGCTTAAGAGTTGACTATCCAAAATCTGAAAAAGATCTTGAAGAACGTTGGACTACAACAATTGACATATTTGACCATTCCAAAATCTGAGAAAGATTTTGAAGAACGTTGGAACACCAAAATAGCTTAATTTGAAACTATCTCTCCAATGGATACTCTTTCAAAATTAAGTCTATAAATACAAGAGTTGAAGAAGAAGCTAAAAATGGGAAACTAACAAGCTCATCTGAAAATCTAAAAAGCTCTCAAGTTCATCTCATTCTTAAGCACTAGAAATCACTCTAGTTTTCCAAGTGCTCACATTGTTTAGAGTTCAACTCTGTACTAGGCTTACACTGTAATATTCTTAGAAGTCTACTGAGATAACCCAATCTAGATATTGCTCATCACTGTAAAGGATTATCTCAACCTTAGTTGGAGAACTCAAGCCCTTAAACTGAAATAGATTCGAGGCTGTGAGTTGAAAGAAAGTAAGCTGAGGAGTGTCTCAGTCTGAAATCTAGAGAGGACTAGGACTCAGTGAAAATCCTAGAGATCAAGAAAGGTTGTTCTTGATCAGTGCACCTTGGCACTCTAACACAAGGAATTCCTATGGTTAAGGAATTCTCCTGTTAAATCAGGAAAAGTGGATGTAGGAGAGTTCAACCCCGAACCACTATAAATCCCCTGTGTCTTTATTGCTTTATTCTTTTGTGTGAGTTAAAATTTTCTAAAGGTTTTGAATTAATCCGTTGCATAACTTATACTTTGATCAAACACACAGGCCACCTATCAAGGGACCTTCAAGTCCACTGATATTTTAAGCAGGTAGCCTGTGTTCTTAAAGTCTGCTGTAAAAACTACACTTTTAAAAATCTGTACTTACAGGTGTATTCCCCCCCCCCATACACCTGTTATTGTTTATTTGGGACCAACAATATCTAAACCAAAATATTCACCTTTAGCAGTCCATGTTCTTTTTAACATAAATGTTGCTTATATAAACTCATACTCTGACATTAATCGGACACTACGATGTGACAGTAAAATCAAATTCAAGAATACAATAGTGATTGAGGTGAATTAAGTAAAAGTCTTGCAGAATCAAACACACCATTGGAAAGCTGAATTTGTCATCTAAAAAAGTACTCCACCTGTCCCTCAATCTTCAAGGAAAGGCTGAAGCTAGATAAAAGCAAAGAGATATGACACCTCATGTTCTCCAGAACTAGATTCATGCCTTGAACCCCAACCCCATCCCACACCCACTTTAAAGAATGTTGATTAGTTTTACCTAAACCAAAAAACTGCTCAATTAGCTAATGTATCCTCCAGCAATTTAAATTCCAATAGTGTACAGGTAATCAAAAAACCTACATATCTATAAAACTTAAAACTGATTCTATTTTCTCTCTTTATATACTTTGACCAATATTTCTTTTTCAAATCATACATATGTAAAGTGTACATGGCATTAGTAATTTTTTTATGTCCAATATTTGTTGGTATTACCATTATCTTCTGAAAATGCTTGAACTGCAGTAGTAATCTCTCCTAATAATAGAAATAGCCAATAATATAATTCAACAGGGAGTAGTGAGGCCTTACAGGATCCTTAAACTATCTGTTCACTTGCTCAGTCACATCTTTCATGCCTTCAAGCTTTCCCAGGAGGTCATCCACCAAACTCATCAGCAATAATATCAAAGAGGCGAGTCATCTGCATGAAATATCGATGAAGTACTCTGATGAACTGGCAGAAAACTGTGCGCAGATCAGAAATGTACCAGTTAAGACTATAAAAAGTTAATTAACAAAGGCTCAGCTAGTCTGAAAACAAAGCATTTTCTTTCCTAATTTTGACAACTCGACATCATTGATTAAATGCTGCAGTTTGAAGTGAAAGTATCATATTAATCTTCAAACACATAGAAAAAATGTAGGCATGTTATGTAAAAAAAGAGCATGGGAAAGGATTATTTGCATACCGGTAAAAATCTCCTTGGCAATCATGAAACTGAACCTTGAAGTCCCCAACAAGTTCAGTTAGACCAGGTTCGCCTGGAAGGGCAAAAACAACAATTCCCTTTCTTGGTGCACGGATCCAGAAATCTTCTGGCTGAAAATTTTGAACAGATATTATCATGTGCCCCGAATGAGATCTCAAATAACTCTCCCAAGAAAACAAGAGATTGTTCATTGCTTTGTAAAGAGAGCATTTGGATAGCTTAAATATATAAATACCTCAACAAAGATAACCATAAAAGGTGCCAAAAAGGTAAAGTTACCATGAGATCCTTAGTTGTTGGATGCCTTTTCGTTAAGAATAATACTCCTGCAAAAATATAATTATATTAGAGTTCAGGTACCATGGAGAGCTTTTGGGCAATATCACACAGTAATTGGGAAGAAAGTCCTTATTGGTCCTATGTAAATGGCATGTTCAATGTACACAAAAAAAATGGTTATCTCGGACATGTACATAACATTTATCATATATGCAATATGAAAATTCGAGGACAACAAGAAGCCGAAATCTTTGAGTATATATGATGGGAAGCGAGGAGTCGAGAGGGGACTTATGTTTTAAGGGGATCCTGTGTGCAGCCAAACAAAATACAAATACTATTATAAGAACAGTCTATGGAATATAGAGAGCATGCAACTGACAGAGAAAGCAAGAAAGCGCTTAATATGTTTAAAAAAAAAATAGATCATTCAATCAGAACAGATCAATTTGTTGATGATCATTTAGGGCTAATCAATTAAATTTGTTACCGTCGGTGACAGACCAAAATCGATCAATCGAAGGCACGCGATCCGCCTTCAGAAGGAGTAGTGGCCGACTCTAAGGGATCAACTGGACCACCGGGATGGCCAGGTATCCAACGCCAGTGAAAGGGAAGATTTGGGGGGTTGTGCTGGTTGTTTTGGGAGGAGGAGAAAATGCACGGGGGAGGGAAGAATTGGAGGGGCTGTGTTGATTATTTTATGGAAGGGTGTAAACGCACTATGAGAAAGAATACAGGGAAATACTGTCCAAAAATGTTTCACAAGGCTTAGCCTCTTTTTAATATAATATAGATTTTTTTCAGTATTTTTTACGTTATTCTCATTATTTTTTCACTTTTCTCCATCACATCATCTATACTATATCAATATTTTATACTTTTTTTAATATTGGTGCCAAAAAGTAACGAGCAACTTATAGTGGAATGGAGGGAGTATTAAACAGGTATCCTTTAAAAGTAGGAGTAGAGGATCAAGGAAATGAACGGAATCTACTCTACAAATTCAGCTTACGAGTATTTATCAAAAGTATTGGACCAGAATAAAGATACGGAAAAAGAAGAATTTAAATTCGTGTGGAACAAACTTATACTATCAAAGATTTGGATCCATGCTTGCGAGCATTATGGCAACATATTCCGACATCCTCAAAGTTGCATAGCAGAAGAGTGCTCTCAAACCTCGCTGATCAACATTGTGCTTTCTGTGGCAATCTTGAAGAATCTGTAAGACATGTTATATTCAAATATTTTTTCTTTTATAGCTTCTGGATAGAATGTGTTAAGTGGCTTGGATATGTAATATTGTCACCATCTAATCCTGCGAGTAGTTTAATTTACTCCTCGTTAGTAAATTACTCAAAGGAAAGGATGGACGACAACTCATTTTTCGTATTCGGGAATGCGCTATATGGATATTGTGAAAATCGAAAAGCACTGATCATATTTTGAAATGAAAGAAAATCGATGCACTTACTGTTAGCCGAACTAAAATCAAGAGAATGGTGTCAGTTTTCTACATATCAAAAAATGAAATCATCTATCATCTACTCAAACTAAGAGTTAGACCCAAAAGTGTTATTACAATGGATTTGAAGCATATTCTTTGTATCTAGGTATTTTGTTTTAAAATGAGTCTAGGTGTTTTTCTTATTTGTCACTTATGTTATGGGTTATAAGCAATTGTCTTATTTTGACATGTGAACTTTTGTATTAATTTGGATATTTTTTGTACCTCTGAAATAAAATTTTGTTGCCCATTAAAAAAAACATAAATTAGTATTACAACATACATACTCTTTGATCAAATTGTGGTACCGCCTGAATCTTGAAGAACCCTATAGATACTCGGCTGGAAACTGTCGCTCACCATGTTGCCCGGTTCAAAGACAATCGGGCGAATCGAATTTTTGTTTTAACCCGGTTTTTGAACACTTTGGAGGATGACCGGTCCAATACTATCGAGTCATTTACTAAAATCACTATTAACAGCTGTACCTGTCACTTAAATCGACGTGGCGTTTTTTTTGCCATCCACTCAGCATTTAAGCACTCAATCGGACGACGTCGTTTTGCAGGCCCAGCCACCCGAAAGTTCCCATCCGGTGCGATAACCTCCAATTCTATCCATTTACATCACAAAGCGTGTTTCGTGCAGTAAATTAGTAGTTCCCCACTCTACTCTGACCAGCATTGGTGTAGATAAGGAAAAGGCCAGCTTACATGGAGATTCTTGGAACACAATTGTCGATCAAGCCAAATTCGACTATGAAGCTAAATTTCGTCGGGCAGTGGGTTTTGCTAGGGAGGCGATGCCCAAAACCATTTTCAAGAGTTCGCACGTTTTCGTCTGAAATCAGACAATGTGACGGCGGCGTTTCCATGGTTCAAGGTGCCTCAAGAGGCATCGGCCTTGAATTCGTGAGCCCTTTTTCCTGTCAACACCTCATATCTTGTAAAACCATCGGTTTTGATCCAATGTAGTTCCTGATTGTGATATGGGTTCTGTTATCTACTGTTGAATTTCTCTTCTGCAGATTGTGTTTCACAAATTCTGTATCATGTTTGCAGACTTTATACATCAACGTGTTTATTGATGATGCCACTTGTGATATTAGATGAGGACTATAGAGGATCTTGTGTTTGCTGATAAATAAATAAATAAAAAATTAGAGTAATGTTCTTCTTTTATGATCAAGTTTGAAGATACGGCTTTGTTTGATTATGGGATGATTGTCTTGTTTCTAAGGGGGGTGATTGCTAAACCATAAGCTAGTTGTTTCATATGCACAATACTATAATGCAATAGTAGTTAATCTTTAATGAGAGTTGTTGAATTATGAAGTTAGTTGCTTGATCTTTCTTGTCTGTTTTAATCTGTTGATCAGTTTAGTTCGTACTTTGGCTGCTACTAGGTTAGACAATTGTTAGAAAAAAGCAACAACGATCATGTCGTGGCAACATGCCGTAATCCTAGTGAGGCAACTGGGCTTCTGGAATTGAAGAGTAAGTTTGCAGAGCGCTTAGATATTCAACGGCTAGATCTTACAGCTGATAGCACAATAGAGGTGATCATACATTGTCACAGTGATATGTTTTCGTAGCAGTAGCATGCACTATTTCTTCTCTTTAGACAAGGTGTGGTTTTTCAGGAAACAGCAAAGTCTGTGAAGGATAAGTATGGTTATCTCAACCTTCTCATAAATGCCTCTGGAATTCTCTCGATACCGAATGTTATTCATCCAGGTAGAAATGTTGTCTAGTTATTTAGAGTTTTCACACTTATGTTTGCTTTGAATCATAAAATTAGATCTCTCTCCAAAATATGTATGTTTTGAGAGGAAAGATAACTTTATCCTTCAAAACAAACACATCCTTAGTAGATACTGATGAGGCGTAGAAGTCGTGTGTTTTCGTTATTTGAATAATGTGTATGTGATTTTCAGTACAGAGACCACATTGAACAAAGTCAATAGAGCTTCTTTACATCTTGCCTACGAGGTCAATGCCGTTGGTCCTATTTTGGTTATCAAGGTATGTTCAAGTTCTCTCCCACGAACTTATTGATCATTTTACGTTAAATCCTACTTAGTTAGATCTTCGGTTTGAGGCACTGTTTGAGTAGTTAAGAGGTAGAAATCAGGGAATATTATGCAATTAGTGGCCTTTTAGCTGAGGTTAAAAGATTTATGTATGATTGGATGCACGGTTCAGCTGGTCCACAACTAATACTATTCAACTAACCATTTAAAAATGCACTTTGAGTTGCAATAAGAACTTTCTTCTCATGATTTGGATGAAAAGCATATGTGGCCGCTGCTGAAGGCCGGGGGAACCGAAAGGGACTTTGCGATAGTTGCCAACATAAGTGCCAGGGTGGGATCGATTGGAGATAACCGGCTCGGGGGGTGGCATTCTTATCGAGCTTCCAAGACTGCCCTTAATCAATGTATGGATTTGATTTTCACTTCTTTAGCTAATTTGAACTCATGAAATGGTGTTTGATTTGGGAGACGATTTGCAGTGACGAAAACCGCGTCTGTGGAATTTGCGCTCAAGAAAGATCCCATCATATGCATTCTGCTGCATCCAGGCACAGTGGATACAGATTTATCTAAACCATTTCAAAGAAATGTTCCACAAGATAAACTCTTCACCAAAGAGTTTTCAGTTCACAAGTTACTTAGCATCATCAATGGTGCAAAGCGATCTGATAATGGAAAGTTCTTTGCCTGGGATGGCCAGCAGATTCCTTGGTAGTACTAAATATTCAGGTTTTAGATTTTAGGATGAACTCATTGTACTCCAGCTGCATCTTAAATTTATGAAAATATTATACTCTTTTTTATATCAAATAAAAAATTTGTGTGTTAAATCATTGTCAATATTCTTTCTTGGTGACCGAGATATATCGGAGAGAGATCGGGATATTTATGATCACATAAATTCAGGTACTAGAAATTCTTTATTCCCATAGTATTACTTGGAAAATTTATGAAGTTTCACAAAGGAAACCCCTACAGCCTATTTTTCCTCAACAGAGGTACAGTTTTATTGAAAACAGCTTCTAACTAGACTTCAGATCATCATCTCAGTGGATCCTGCAAAACCATCATTCAATTTTAAATTAGTTGCATATACAGAAAAGTTTGATCAGAATCGAAATCAAACAATTTGGTGCTCACTTTTCACAGTCAGTGTTCATGGAAACAGGGAAGTTGACACTGATTTTGCAGGCAGAGGGGATCTTGCTCAAGAACCTGTCCTGGACACCTGCAAAGTTCTTGACAGCAGCCTTGAGGCACCTACAGATGGCCTTCTTGTCATCAACCGTCTTCACGGTGCCAGCCAGCTGTTGCAGCCCGGTGCAGCACGCCGGAGCTGGAGACGGGGCCTTCCCGGTGGCATAGGCGATGCAGGAGGCTGCCCTTGCGTCGACTGTGCTGCACGGGACGGCTGCATTGCTCGTACGAGCAATGCAGTACACGAGGCAGACGGCGATGAGGAAGGAGAAGAAGGTGGTCTTCATTTTTGTAGGATGGGAGAGTGATTATGTTTGAGAGGAAGAAGGCTTGCTTGCTTGCTTGGTGATGAGAAGCTGGAGGGGGAACTGGGGTTTATATAGAGAGAGGGGGAGGGCATTAATTTGGCATTGGATTATGTGGTGGTTGAATTTCCCAATACAATCTGAGGGTATTTATGACAATTTTGCAGGCATTGTTGGGAGTGATGAAGGAGGATTATCAATGCCTTAATATTTTACTTCTTTCGGATCACTTTTTGTTGAGAAGAAATTTTATCAATGATAAAAAATTAAATATTACTTCCGTCCCGAAACTACTTTCATAGTAGTCCTGGGCACGCGAATCAAGAAAAAGTAAATAGGTAAGTGTAAAGTTAAATAATAAAATAAAAAAAGTGTGTTTTGTTGACTTTTGTGAGTGAAAAATGTTTTCTTTTCAGATGTGTGAGAGAAGAGTTGAGACGTCCAAATAAGAAAAATGTGAAAGTAGTTTTGGAACGGAGGGAGTATATTTTTATAATAATAATAATAATAATATACATCTATATAAAATTGAGTTCATTAAGATGCCTATCCCAATGAAAAATATGTATTTTTTTTTTTTTGAAAGGGAAAAATATGTATTAATGTCGATGAAGTTGTGCTGATTTGCCAGACCAATGTTGGCCGCAATTCAAGAATAGTTATTATTGAAATTTGAGTGTAGGAGAAATGTTAGCCTCTGTGTAAAAACTAGGTGACATTACATGAAATTAATAGTTGTGATTTTACAGTATAATACATAATATACATTACATAACAAGGTTATTTGTTTGAGTTTATATGTTGTCCAAATATTTTTAATCATCTTCAAATATTTAATAAAATAATATATTAATAATTTATAATCTCTTAACATAAATATTTTTTTTATCTTCACTCCACCACTTTCTCCAACCTCTATATCGTTATAAAAAAATATCATATTAAAATTTAATTCAAAAAATTATGAAAATTTAGCAAATAAGGATGTAACATTGATATGTACACTTTACTATTACCAATCCTGTTACATTAATTTGGTGACATTTTGGCATGGCCTTTTTTCATTTTAATTTTTTTTCCTATTAAATTTTCTGGCTCTCCCAAACTTATCATTTCCCTATGTCTTTTTCTGCCATTTTCTATTTTTAACTTCTCGGTTGTCCTGATTAACTTCTTCTCTTCTTTTTCCAATTAATAATTCATTTTATTTCATTCTACTTTTTTTCACCTTTTAATTTTTTATATCCCCCTAACTTCTTTTTCTTTTTATATGGCCTTCAACCTTTTCATGCCCCATGCTCCTTACATACCTCCTTTTTCCTTTTTTCTAATTTTTTGTCATGTCCTAAAGCTTTTTTTTCAGCATCTAAATCAACTTTAAATTGAATCATTTTTATTTAGACATGGTTTACGAAATATGTTTGATTCCTCTTAAGAATTGTAACTTAAAAAGTTGATAAAATGAGATAGTAATCTTCTAGCTAATATTTTAAGGATAATAACATTTAAAAATTGTAAATTGTCGCCAAATCATGCAATTAGCCCACTTTCTATTGAATTTGGATTGATTTGGGTCGATTCAGGTTCATTTGGCAAAAATTGATGACTTTAAAAAATTATTGTCCTTAAATTATCAATACAAAAAGTTATAGTCTTCGGTTTGCTAGCTTAAACAGTTCGCTGTGATGCAGGCGGAAGCGCAGAACACGAATAAAAAAGATATCACTCTTTAACTTTAATTCATAATTCAAATCAACTCCTCTACAAATCACATAGAACTCATATTTATAATAACACTAATAGGATTTCAGACTTTAAAATCCTAAAAGTCCAACCCAATAACAATAAAAATAACATTTAAATAAAAATCCTAAACTCCGTAAAATATAAAGGATAATACTCCCTCCGTCCCGGAACTACTTTCATAGTAGTTCCGGGCATGCGAATTAAGAAAAAGTAAGTATGTGAGTGTAAAGTTAAATAATAAACTTAAAAAAATGTACTTTATTAACTTTTGCGAGTGTTAGAAGTTTTCTTTTTAAGTGTGTGAAAAAAGAGTTGGAACGTCCAAATAAGGAAAGTGTAAAAGTAGTTTTGGGATGGAGAGAATATTAATTAAATAAATATATTAAATTTATATTCCTCCAAAGTTACTATTCTTACAAAAAAAATTATTCCTAGTAATTACATGTAACCTATTAGGTAGAGTCCGTGAGGATGTTAACGGTAATAATAAGTATTTAAAAAAAAAAATTCGTGTTTATACCAAAATTCGAGTGATGTACCAAAATTTTAGTACGATATTGAGACTTTATTTTTCGCTACGGATCAACATGAATTTTCTATATATTACAAATGGACCGATGCACAATGGAGCGAAGGAATTGATGTTTTACTTTCTTTCTTTCTTTTTCTATTCTCTAATGTTTCTTTCTAATCACAAAATTAAAAATAAAATTAGCACATTCAATAAGACAACACATTTTCAAAAATAATCAAAATATATTTTAACAGATTCAGATATAACACATGATACTATAATTAATGGTTCTCTAGTTAAAGTATAATTTTTTAATAATTTTTTATTTATTTATTTACGGAGAATTCTACATCTTTCTTTTTTCGTAATTTTCCTCCGGCTTGTGGAATCAGTACTCTGAAGGAAAAATTCAATGAGTTTGGTGAGGTAGCGGATATAATTTTTATCCCAAAGAAGTTGGATAGAGCTGGGAAGCCGTTTGGTTTTGTTAGATTTAGGAGAGAGATGTCGATAAAACCCTTAGGGTATTTTTGGTTTAGTGGACTAATTAGTCAATCCCCCAAACACGGGTATATTTTGGTAGGAATAGTCCCGTGTTTGGGGATTGACTAATTTGTCCCCTAAACCAAACACACCCTTAGTGTGCTAAATAACCTTTGGATTGACAACTTCAAACTCAGAGTGTTCTTACCCAGATTTGAAAGAGATAATAGACGAAGGAGACAACTGGGTTTTAACAGTTTTCGGAGATGAGAAAATCCGTTCGATCTTATTATGAAGTCGTGAAATATGGGGGAGATCCTTACCGCCTTGTTAAGGGGAAGTTTAACAATCATTCAGTTGTTCATGAACCTATAGCTACAAATGTTCTTCATTTTTCCACTCATGAGTCTGAGAGAAAGTGGCATGAGGACTGTTGGTTTGGATCCCGTCGTAAGGAATTAATTCTCGTGGTCGGATAACGGGGAAGAAATCGCTTGCGAATGCGGGATTAACTTCAAGATCATTTTTACCGGTTATAATACTATTCTCATTAGGAATCAAAGCGGCCGGAGCCTATGGGAAGCCGAATCTGATTTGGACGAATGGTTTAAATATTGGATCCGTGGAGAGTATCCGATGTGCGAGTGGGTTTGGACGAGATGGATAGGGGTCCCATTGCATGCATGGAATCGTAGGTTTTTCTCAACGGCGGCAACCAAATTAGTTGAGTTTATTTCACTTGATAAGAGAACAGAATCTGGAAGGTTTATGGATTATGCCAGGATCCTATTATCCATTCCCGGCCCATTTCTCTCGACATCAATCCTTCATTGGAGATCTCTATTGATAACCATCTTTATTCGATAAGAATTTTGGAAGATCCTACTCCATCATATTAATTTTGGCGAGGTCGATGGTCGGTCGGAAGATGATTCTTCCTTGTCAAGTGGTTCGTTGCTATCGTTCAACGGCGAGAAAGCAGCAGCTTCAGTGCATGGAGAAAGTTCAGTCTCAGAATTTTCAGATGACGGTTGGAATTCTATTCGGCGATATGGAAATTCAAAATCTCTCTCTGGACGGCGATCATGGGCCCCAATCAACGAACAAATTTCAAATCCTTGATGAGTTGTCCAGATTGGTAATTTCAGAAACTACTCCCGAGAAAGATAATTTTTCGGCACAGTCGCCTTTGATTTCCTTGAAAAACACGCCAGGGGCCACTAATATTTCAAATGAGGCAGTAAACCATATTTACGCCCTAATAATTCCATTGATTCAAACCCAGTAAACCATAACATATCTTTCTCTTCTCTTCTCTTCCCGTCTCCGGTAATATTTCAAAGGGGTTCTCTACGAAGTATAAGGGCTCTGATAACCTGAGGAATGGAAATGCAGGAAGAAAAAAAAGGGTTATCCAGACTAAGAGGGCAAGGAAAAAAGAAGAGCTTAAGAAATTGGGAAATTTTCTCGCCGACATGGAAGCGCCAGAAGTTCGAGAAAGGACAAACATTAATTCCAACAATGAGAAAGAAAGGCAAAAAGATCCAGTGACCTCTATTAATACTCCTTTGGAAGCCAATCAAGTTTGGGAAATTGGCAAAATTATGGGGCTGGAAGCAGTTTCAGAGGAGGGCACAATTGTGGAAAACATTCGAAGTATGTGTTCGGAGCCAAATCAGGTCGCAGCAAGGGAGAATTTCACAGGCAAGTCCTTATGAAGATTCTTAGTTATAATGTCAGGGACTTGGGGAGTAGAGTTAAATGTATTGAAATTAGAGATTTGGTAAAGAAACATAATTTGGATTTTGTGTGTATCCAAGAGTCTAAAAAGGAAGTGGTAGATGAGTTTCTTATTAGAGCTTGTTGGTCCCGAAACGAGTTAAATCAGTGTATGGGGGGGG
>JAPKLY010000313.1:300190-360877 GCA_026898435.1 Prunella vulgaris
ACCTGGGGAAAGAGGTGGGGGAGGGGAGTGACACTCTTTTTTGGGAGAAAGGTTAGGCGGGTAGTGTTCCTTTAAAATTCATTTTTCCTAGACTTTATAGATTGAGTGTAAATAAGAATGTTAGGGTGAGCGAGTTAAGAGAGTGGAGAAACGGGGAATGGGTTTGGTTATGGAAGTGGAGGAGAAAACTTTTCGATAGAGAGAATATTTTACTTAATGAGCTTATTGTTTTAATCAACAGGTATAAGTTACGACAGGGTATTAGAGATAAATGGAGATGTGGATCGTCCTTGAAGGATGATTATTCAACAAAAAAAGCTTATGAAGTCCTGTGTATGGAGAATATCCTTGAAGGCAATGAAAAAGAGGAGTTCAAACTGATTTGGAGCAATTTTGCACCTCAGAAGGTCAAGATTCATGCGTGGAGAGTCCTTTGGAATCGGATCCCAACATCGCTCAATCTACTAAACCGCAATGCTCTTCCTACTCAAGCCAATATTTGTTGTGTTTTCTGCAATAGTTCGATTGAATAGGTAAATCATGTTCTCTTCGAATGTTTTGTTTCTTATAATTTCTGGATGAATTGCATTGAGTGGTTGGGACATAGAGTTGCTTTACCATCCGACCCAGGGGCAAACCTACTTTTCTTTAGTAGGTTGATCAAAGGGAAAGATGGGAAGAAACTAGCGGTTTGTGTGTGGTTGTGTGCGGTGTGGCTGTTGTGGAAGAAGAGAAATGTCATTTTGTTTCGCCAAGATTCAATGATCAACAGTTTGGATCTTTTAAATGAACTCAAAACGCGTATTTGGAGTTGGTTTGCTGCAAAAGGGTACAAGGAGTTTTCAAGTTCTTTCAAGGACATAAATTAAAACTAACTCTATTTAATAGAACATAATATTTAATCACTCAAATAACATCAAATAACAATAGGTCAATTAGTCATGTGTCTATTTCTAAAAATCTAAACTCACAAATTCATAAACACTCAAAGATTTCATACTTTCAATATAATTTCAGCAGTGCGTCATCAATGAAATAAATCAATCTAAAATACTTAAGTTACTGGGAAAATTCCATAAAAATTCATATAGGTTACTGACTACCTCTATTATCCATATATAATTTTTACCAAATTTTATCCGTAACTGACTTTTATAAAAAAATTCGCGAGATTCGGAAATCTCAACAAACTGCCACATATTTTTCAAAAAATCATAACTAATTTGTTACAACTCCAATTCATGCGATTAAAGATGGGTTGGAAAGCTAATTAAAAAATGTAACCGAATATCAAATTTAATTTACGAAAACTTTGAATTACGAAACCGTAAAATCTCTTAAAACTTACTGGAAGACAGAAACATATCAAATCCTACACATGCAAAATACTAAAACTCATATTAATAATCTCATAAAATTTCAATTAAAATATATATCTAACATGAATCCTAATTAATCTTTCATGACTCATCAATCAAACCAAATAGGCTTAATATACATTGAAAACATATCTTACAATTAGTATCAATCCATGTATCAAATTAAATCATAAACATGCAAATCAACTCTTCAAGAAAATCAAGAAGTATTATAGTTATTAACATAAAATCTTGCAATTCAATAAAACTAATAAAAGGCTCTTAAATTTATCCAATAACTTTATACTTTTCATATCCCATCCACACGCCTCCACCGCTCGCCATCACGCCCTTTACAAAACATAATCTGAAAAATAGTTTGGTGAAAGGGGTGAGAAATTATAAATAACTCTCAGTGGGGACGT
This sequence comes from Prunella vulgaris, assembly GCA_026898435.1. Classification (NCBI taxonomy): domain Eukaryota; kingdom Viridiplantae; phylum Streptophyta; class Magnoliopsida; order Lamiales; family Lamiaceae; genus Prunella; species Prunella vulgaris. The sequence goes on from JAPKLY010000313.1 coordinate 301,974, forward strand.
TAGTTCGAAATCTAAATATAAAGGACATGCATACATGAAAACATACCAACTTTTACATTTTTGATACGACTTAAGCGCATCTCTTTTGATACTACATAAGAGCATCCATTCTTCGATACCACATAAGGATATCAATTGTTTTGGCATTACTTAAGAGCACCCATTGGTTGATACTACATAAGAGTATCCATTCTTTGATACCACATAAGGATATCCATTGTTTTGGCACTACTTAAGAGCACCCATTGGTTGATACTACATAAGAGTATCCGTTCTTTTAGCACATAAACACATAAACACATCAACAAAACATTTAAAAATTGAACCATAAATACCACTTTTCACCGTCAAATCCCCACCTTTGATTTTATTGAAAATAAGAGATGTGTGTACGTTCGGCCTTGCTAAAACCTTGCGTTGAAACCTCTACTCTTCCTCCTCAAATATTTCTCTCGAAACTTACTCTCTTTCTCTCTCTAATTCTCGAGCTGATCGAAAATAATGAATGAAATAAGGGGGTCCTTGATCTTCTATTTATAAGGATGAAAAGATATAGGGCTTGAATTAAATCTTGGTGAATATATGATGATTATGGATGAATTTTGGGCTTGGTAAAGTATCTTGCCGAAAATATGGCTTAGATATGGTATCTTGGCCGAAAATGAAGATGTGCAAAATATGGCATAACATATCTTGGAACATTCTTGGGAAATCTTGGTAATCTTTCTAATATCTCCAATATCATAATCTAACAACCTCAAGACTTCATAATCTTTAATTCCTAATGCTAATTTTCGAAAATATACATAAGGATAATATTCATCTCTATTAATAAAATATTAAGGACACTAACTAACTCTAAATCTTGATCTCCCAAAAATACCCTCATCCTTCTAACAACTTTCGAATTTCCTCTCTCCTAAAAGTATTCCTTCTCTAAATTTAATCCTCATAATAATATCTAATCCCAAAAATAATAAGTCCTCAATTACTATTTTACCCTTAAAAGATTAATACTTAAAGGACTAAAAAAATCTTACTGGACTATACCACAAAATAATACTCCTATTCCTTAAAATATTAAAGTCCTTGTCTAGAAGTCCAAAAGTAATATTAATCGGAATAACTAATACTAAGCAAGAAAATAAAACTCAAGCTTAAGAACTTGAAGGATTAAAAACTAACTCTCTAAAAATGTAGGCACAATAGGCACTCTTCACAAAGTGACCGACTACTTCTTCTAGTGGACTAAGTCTACACTTAACTTGCCGCATCAGCTTAATTATCCTCCAAGTAAATATCTTCTAGGGAAATCTAATGCTAATTCTCCTTAATAAAAGTGCTAATCCTTATTCTTGCCAATAATACTTACCTCAATAAATAAATCTTATACTTAATAAATTAATCCCACAATTAAAACCAAATTCAAATTTAAATCCTTAATTAATCACCAATATTAATACCTTAACTTAGTAATTGAATTAATCCTCCAACAAATTAAATCTCAACTTAAATCTTCACAATTATTCCCAAAGATACACTAAATATTCCTCAAATAATTTCAAAGATTTAACCTCAAAATATCCAATAAATAAATATTGAATATCATCTCTCCAAATAAATATATCCTAGATACTTATAATATCACTCTTATCCATAAATAATACTCCTAACTTTTACAAGTAACATTTAACACCTAGCAATAAAATCTTAACTTAGCTCCTTACATATCCGACAAATATAGTCTAACTTTGCAACATGCGCCTTTATCCCTTGAGAGTCATACCTTAAAATCATAACATTATTCCTTCGCTTAAAGTCCAAATAATTTCGATAATAATCTCTTGATATTTATTTTCAAGAAAATCTAAACCTTGGATATTTTCTTGTTCTTTAACCTTTCATATAAAATCTAATGGAGATCCCTTAAAGATTTATTCCTAATTTATTGATCCAAATTTTTAATCACATATCCTAGTCAAGATCCCATATAAATTCATTCTTATCTCTAAAATAACAAACTCACTAAATTACTCCTATACCCTTAATAAATTGGTACTTAATAAATCCTAATTTTCTCAATCCAAATTGAATTATAACACTTTATAACCAATCAACTTAAATCCTTTAAATCCTTAAATTAAATACTTAATTGGATCATATCTTAATTTGGCTCTCTAACTTTTAATTCACACACTAAAGCCCAAAATAAATCATCAAGAACTTAATCTTAATTCCCAAATACTCAAATCAAATTTACTAACTTAATCATTAGAAAAATTAATACTTAAGGCTCGTGAAAAACTTAAAGAACTAAAGCACAATATTTAATCCTACGCGCAACTTAACTTTAAAACCTCAAATGACAACTTATAAACTATAACTTGAATCCATTTATGCTGGGCGTGACAGGTGTTAAATGCATAGTTATTTTGATTGGGTATGTTGAAACTTTGTATCTGTGACAAAGGTATTTCTTATACCTTTTGAGTAATAATATTTTTTTTCGATAAAAAAAATATTTATTTATTACTTACTTTATCTCTCAACGAGCTTCTCATGTGAAAAAAAATAGATATACAAGAATATTACTATAAAATATAAGTGTAGAACGAATATTCTATTAAAAAAAGAAATAAAGTAAAGTGTGAGGCTAATAAAGAGCAAAAGTAATGGTACTTGATATAAATAAAATGATGTCTAAGTCATTTATTTATTGTAGTGGGTAAGCAAGTTTCAAAATATATGTGAAGCTTATTATTGAACATCAAAAAATAAAATATGAAAAACTTATTGTAAAATGGAGTACAAATAATTTGTTTTTTCTAAATTGATAAACAAGTACTTGAACTTAATAACATTATAGTACAATTTGATAAATATAAAATGAAATAATAATTAAATTTTAATATATATTTAATTCGATTATTCAATTCGTTTCAATACGATTTCATTCGATTTTTTGTACCATTAATTTGGTAAACGCTCTAGTATGCACTTGGTTGCATAGTATGCACCTTGATTTTAGTTCAATTTTAAATTTAATTTGATTTTTTTAGAAACACACACTACACACCGCACTATGTGTTTTTTATTAGAGCAAGTTGTTCTTAGGGTATTGAAGAGAATTGTTCTTGGGGTATTAAGGAGTTATTTTGGGGTATAACTAAGTTGTTCTTTAGGTATTTCATACTTGTTCTTGGGGTATTAGTAAATTAATGTATTAGTGAGTTATTTTTTATATATTATCTAAACTTGTTCATGAAGTATTATTTAGATTTTTTCTTGAAATATTACTCAGATTTGTTTTTTGGGTATTATTCCATTGTTATAACTTATTGGGGTATAAATTATATGTAGCATCCGATAGTACGAAGAATATTGTATGAAGCTGCCACTTTCACCGTGCATGGTTTCATGGGGTTCTTTTAACGATGTTTCTTCCTTGAGAAATTAGAGCAAATAGCATAAAATATATCCATATTTAACACAGGGTGGACATGGTTTAAGGTCCCAACAAGACCATATATATTCTGCAAACAGCTGTGTAACGTAGGAATAGTTGCATCAACACTATAAAAAGAATTGTTCTTCGGGTATCAAGGAGATATTCTTGGGGTATAACTAAGTTGTTCTTTGGGTATTCCATATTTGTTCTTGGGGTATTAGTAAATTGAGGTATTAGTAAGTTGTTCTTGAAACATTATCTAGAGTTGTTCTTGGGGTGTTATTTATATTTGTTCTTGGGATATTACTTAAATTTGTTCTTGGGGTATTACTTCGGGTATTATAAATTATTATTTCATTTTTTACTCATTTATTTATTATTTATTTATTTATTAATTATAAGATGTTCTTTGGGTATTATAAGATGTTCTTTGTGTATTATAAATTGTTTTTTTAGTATTACTTGTTTATTAATTATTTATTAATTATTTTTTCATTAATAAATTGTTCTTTTAATATTATAAATTATTATTTTGGTATTATATATTGTTTTTTGAATATTACAATTTGTTCTTTAGGTATTATAAATTATTCTTTGTGTTTATTTATTCATCAATAATTCATTTTATAAATTATTCATTGTGTATTTAAAATTATTCTTTGAGTATTATAAGATGATCTTTGGATATTAGAAATTGTTCTTTAACTATTACTCGTTTATTAATTATTTATTTGTTAATTTTTTATTTATAAATTGTTTAATGGATATTATAAATTATTATTTGGGTATTATATATTGTTCTTTGAATATTATAAATTGTTATTTAGGTTTTATAAATTATTTTTTGGGGTTTATTTATTTATCAATTATTTATTTATAAATAATTTATTGTGTATTACAAATTATTCTTTGGGTATTATAAGATATTCTTTGGGTATTATAAGATGTTCTTTGGGTATTATAAGATATTCTTTGGGTATTATTTATAAATTATTTTTTAATATTATAAATTGTTATTTGAGTATTATATATTGTTTTTTGAATATTATAAATTGATCTTTAGGTATTATAAATTATTATTTGGGCTTATTCCTTTATTAATTATTTATTTATAAATTATTTTGGGTTATTTACTTAGATTTGTCTTGGGGTATTGTGATTTGTTCTTCGGGTATTGTTATTTGTTCTTCGGGTATTGAGAATTGTTCTTGGAGTATTGTGAGTTGGTCTTGGGGTATTTACTTATATTTGTTCTTGGGGTATTGTGATTTGTTCTTGGGGTTTTGTTATTTGTTCTTCGGGTATTTAGAATTGTTCTTTGAACATTATAAGTTATTATTTGGGTATTATATATTGTTCTTTGGGCATTACAAATTGTTTTTGAGTATTACTTGTTTATTAATTATTCATTTATAAATTGTTCTTTGGATATTATAAATTATTATTTGGGTATTATATATTGTTCTTTGAATATTATAAATTATTCTTTAGGTATTATAAATTATTCTTTGTGTTTATTCATTCATCAATTATTTATTTATAAATTATTCATTGTGTACTATAAATTATGCTTTGGGTATTATAAAATATTCTTTGGGTATTATCAGATATTCTTTGGGGTATTATTTACACTTGTCTTTGGAATATTACTTAAATTTGTTTTTGGGGTATTACTCCATTGTTATTCGAGTATTATAAATTAATTTTTCAAAATGCAACATCAAAATATTATAAATTACCTTAAAAAATGATATTTTTCATAAGTTTTTATGAAATAAATGTACTATCCTCTTCATTTTAATCCACATTTTTACTTTTAATTTTTTAAATAGACACATATGTTTTTTTATATAATGATGTTGAAAATCAACAAGAATGCTTAAAAAATAAATTAATCAAAGCATAAAATTCCCCTAAATTTAAGTAATACTTGAAGAAAAATTTACAAATACCTCAAAAACAACTCACAATACCCCAAAAACAATTAACAATACCCGAAAAACAAAATCATTAAATTATTCTTTAGATATTATAAATTGTTCTTTAGATATTATAAATTATTCTTTGGATATTATATATTGTTCTTTGAGTATTACAAATTATTCTTTTAGGACATATTATAAATTATTTTTTGGGTTTATTCATTTATAAATTATTCATTATGTTTTATAAATTATTTTTTGGGTATTATAAAATGTTCTTTGGGTATTATAAATTATTTTTTGAGTATTACTTGTTTATTAATTATTTATTTATTAAATATTCATTTATAAATTGTTATTTGGATATTATAAATTATTATTTGGGTATTATATATTATTTTTTTAGTATTATAAATTGTTTTTTGGGTATTATAAATTATTATTTTGGTATTATAAGATGTTCTTTGGGTATTATATATTGTTTTTTGTGTATTACTCGTTTATTAATTATTTATTTATTAATTATTTATTTATAAATTGTTCTTTGGATATTATAAATATTCTTTGGGTATTATATATTGTTTTTTTTAGTATTATAAATTGTTCTTTAGGTTTTATAAATTATTCTTTGAATTTATTCGTTTATTAATTATTTATTTATAAATTGCATTTGTGTTATAAATTATTGGAACAATCACAAAGTACAATAAATACAACTCCCATATTTAAAAACACAACACACTTAATTTCATATTTTCAAATACAATAATTTATTAACAAACACAACACTTTTATCTCAATATTTGTGCCAAATATCCCCTCACCTTTTACCTTTCTTCTAGCTGTGGTTCTGTTCATTCCAGTACGGAGCTGTAGAAATGTGTAGGAAATGTCAGATCCGTCATTCAACATTTACAACCTTCGAATTCGAATTGGTAATGTTACAACACTATTTCATCTTTGTCTTTGTTTTTACTATTTCGTCTTCGTTTCTGAAATTTGTTTTTCTCCCTGTTTTCCCATGCCGAGCTCTGCATGCGGTAAAAAAATGGTGCTTCAGCTCTTATTTGCGACGAGGTTCAAGGACGAGAGGAAGCTGTTCACTATATGCGCTGGGTCTTCATATTCAGATTATCGGAATCAGGTTATTCTAAAATGGCCAGATTTGGTTAATATTGATTTTAAAATATATTGCGATGTCGGAAGCTTTACTGATTGTACGCATGAATCGGAGGAAGATTTGCAAAATATTTTTACTTTGTGTGATTTAGAATCAGTCAGGATTGTCTCTGTTGATATTCGTTTAAGAAATCGGATTTTTGTGTGTGATCGGTCAAGCGGCAACGCAGTTGTAAATAAGTCTCAGTCAAACGAGTGTGTTGATGACTGTAATGAAGGTAGGTCGAAATTAGATGAAATCCCTAGGTATGATATTTGCCCTAGTTTGCCAAAGAAATCCTTTTTATCCGATAATTGGTCCGATTTATTCAAGGAAGGGGTGGGTACTGTCATTCAGGGAGGGTATGCGGGTTTTAAAGAAGCATTGGTTAAGTATTGTGCCTTCATGTCTTCTAATTTTTCTTTTGCTATAAACAATGTAAAATACAAGCATGTTGTATGTTCTGAGAAGATCAATCAAGGATGTAAGTGGTTCATAAAGGTTAAATTGATAGCTGTTTTTGGGGATTTCCAAATATATAAAGCGAACCTTGCTCATTCGTGCATTGCACTCTCCTGCAATGTTAATCCACCAAGGTTGGGTCCAAAAATTATGAGACATATGTTTGTTGATTCAATTAGGGACCAAAATAAGTTGTCTGGTCAGGATGTTGTAACCAAATTGAAGAATGATTATGTGTTTCACATCTCTTACCATAGAGCTTGGCGTACAATTGAAGCTGCGAAAGAACAAGTGTATGGATCATATGCAGGATCGTATGATGAACTAAGGTGGTAATGTGCAGTTGTGGAGCAAACTAATCCAGGATCAGTTGTTGAACTACATTGTAACGAAGAGTCTCATCGTTTTGAGAGGGTGTTTTTTACATTTAAGGCGTGTATCGATGGTTTTCGATTATGTTCCCCAATGCTTTTTGTTGATGGCACTTTCATGAAAGGACGCTCAAAGGGTACATTGTTAGCAGCCACGACAAAAAATGGACAAAACGGTAATGCTTCGTCAACTAGTGCTTGTTTTTCAACATGTCAAATATTACATCCTGTTTTTATGTAGTTGATACGTAAATTTCTGTGCTATGGCTGTAGGTCTATTTCCTGTAGCTTTTGCTATTGTCTCGGCTGAGAACATAGATAATTGGACATGGTTTTTAAGGAAAATACGTGAATATGTCAAGCATGATATGAAAATATGCTATGCATCTGATCGCAATCTTGGTCTAATGACTGCATTTAACAATGTTTGGGATGAACCTGTACATTTTTTTGTTTATATCACCTTATACTTAACATTAAGGGTCATTTTTCATGTGGTTGGACGAATGATGTCAGATCCAAGTTGGTTGATTTGTTCAGAGCATGTGCATATGCACCGAATGAGCACATATTTAAAGAATTCCTGGATAAGTTTGTTGAAGTTGGTGGTCCATCTGCATCTTTCTGGATTAACCAAATCCCATTTGATAAGTGGGCTGTGGCATTTTCGCCTAATATTCAATGTTATGGTGATTTGACATCAAATGCGGCTGAGTCATTTAACAATTGGATTCTGAATGCTAGATCTCTCCCCATAACTCAAATGGTTGATTATATAAGCAACAAAATTGCTGGATGGTTTGTAGAGAGGAAGAATCTGGCTCTAAGTTGGAATGAAGGACTTGTTCCTCAGAAGCAAAAGTTGTGGAATGAATTGTTGCATGCCAGCAAGTCGTGGTCTGTTCAGGATTATGGAAACTCTCAGTTCTTGGTTAAATCTGATGTATCTGCACTTGTTAGCTTAGGGAACAGAACTTGTTCGTGCCATCAATTGCAATTGAGTGGGTTCCCGTGCGCGCACGCTATTTCTGTACTAACAAAGGGACATACAGATTTGAGAAACCATGTTGATCATGCCTTTTTTAAAAGTCATTTTGTGAAATGCCATGATCAACCTTACCAACCAATACCAATGACTATGAAGTATGAGATCAAGAAGTTGTATCCTACATACAAAATTCTACCTCCTGCGTTGAAGCGAACACCTGGCCGCCCAAGAGTAAACAGAATTACATCTTACGGCGAGTTTTCAAAGAAAAAGAAGTTGGCGCATTCTAAACCATTATCGACATCAGATCTGCAAAATTGTTGACTAGGTATTTTCATCATTTCTGGATAGAGAGTAAAAACCATTTTTGAATCCATGTTATGATTTTTCCTTTGTTAACCATTATTTTGTATTTTTTTTCAGGAGACATCACAACTTTATTGTGTGTTATGAATGGTCCATATCTGTCTTCAAACTCACCAATTCAGACCTTTTTTTGACCAAGGATGATGCACTTTTTTGCTGAAGGTCTGATGTTCACATTTTTTTACCATCTTAGCAATTAAGTTATATATGTACGTACGTTTGTTTTTGTATCATTGGGTAAATAGTTGAAAACACCAGATATATGTGTTATGTTTGGTTTATGGGTTTTGAAAAAAAGGGAAAACTGGTGCTTTTCACCTAATTTTATATATATGGATTTTGTTATAGTAGTTGAAATGATACTTTGCTTATACATACTAAATGAACATATCCCCCTAAATAAACAGAACTGCTGCTACACCTAGGATTACTAGCATCACATCAATTGTTATGAAATTTGTAATCAAGATATGATGTATGGTCAAATTACTCGAGACATTTGCAGACTCTTTGTGACAGTCATATGCCTGTCCTCCCACAACTCTTCCACTTGAAACTTCTTAATCATGAAATCTCGATTCCGAGTTTCCTAGGGCATGCACCAGTGTGACCAACCATGTGTTTCACAATTGTAGTATAGTCTACCTGGGTTGTGTTGCGTTTCAGAGAGTCTGAATGTTGTCCGACCCCTACAAGTCTTGCAGTGTGATCTTGCATAACGAGGGTACGATATATCCTTTGTGCTGCTGCTTTGAGACATCCGACCTTAGTTGAAAATTCTTTTTCTTAGATTTTTCTGGTGTTCTTGGTGTAATGTAACAATGAAGACCCAATCCTATGTCTTATATATATAAGTGGATATGCAACTGTTATATTTTTACCAACGACTACTTTACTGTTTAACATTGTATATTGGTTGTTATTTTCCGTGAATGAATAAAGCCTAATTAATTGGTTATCCAGGCCCAGGTATTAAAATCCTCCTTCTTTTTTTATTTTTTTAGTTATCGGCCCATGAAAAATTCCCTCAAATTTAAATAATTTGTATTCAGATTCTGGGCTGGGCCCATATTTCACATATCAAATATTCAAATAATGAAATATTCAGATTTTAATACTAAATATTCGATGATGTAATATTTCTCTATATTGAATAATGAAATATTCAGATTTTAATACTGAATATTCGATGATGTAATATTTCTCTATTTTGAATATATTTATATATTCCAATTTTTCTGTTGAATATCTTCATATATTCATGTATTCCCATTATTCGGTTGAATACACATCATAATCGTAAAGGAATACACATCATTCTAATATTATTTGACACACCAACTTAATGTATTCCCCCCTCCCCCCCCCCACACACATATCTGTTATGTCAGCTATGAACCACCAGAACCCTTTCTAACTCCGTTTTTAACCTGTGCTACTTGTTTCAGGTCCTCTTTATAACTAATAAATTTTATTTCTATTACGATTCAGTGATTGTAAGTTATGCTTGGTACAATCACACACAACTTGATCTCTCACACTTCAACTCCAGCTGCCGAGATGTGGTACAAACTTATATGTATGATTCGTATATATCCACATTTTTACAAATTTATGATTCGTATACTATCTTGCCATACACAAATTTCAGTGTACGTTAGTACATTGTACCATCAGCGCCGTCACAGGTTACAGTAATTATTTATTCAGGTAACTATAAACAATTTTCATTGTTTATATGCTACATGTTATGTAGTTTAAAATTTTCCATCATAATATTACATCCAATAATATATAATTTTGAAATATGTATTTACTTAAATATTGTCCTATCCATTTTATGAAATAGAGATAAAAAAAATTTTAAAACTTAGACAAATGCGCATCAGTTGAAAAATACCGCACAAATAACCCCCCACTAAATTTTCAACTGCAAATAAAAATAAAAAAAAAAACGAAAAAAAACCAAAACATTAAAGAAAACTGAAAATCAACTTCATCTTCGGACCTTTCGACTTCTAACAAAAAACCCCCGCCTTCACTGTTCATTTTCGTATCTAGTATCTCTGAGAAAGGCATCAGTTAAGATTGGAAACTTCCACACGAATGCAACTCCCATTCCTAAAATAGCAGTACATCTTTCAAAATCCAATGGCACGCGACCACCTAACCTCCCTTGATGATATCCCCTTGGAGTTGATGCTTAGGATTTTTGGCAAAACTCCGGCCAAGGAAATAGGGCAATGTAGGTGTGTTAGCACAAGGTGGATGCGTGCTCTCACCGATCAAGCTTTCGTCAGGGCTTTCTCAATGTACGCCTTTGAAAATACCAGGTTGGTATTTCTCCCCACTGGATTTTTAGGAAATTTACCCCTGTCTTACGAGGTAACGCCGGGAGGCAGTACATTCAACCGCAGGGTTGATCGTGGAGCCGATAGAAGGATTGAGTACATGGCAGCATACAATCACGTTGCTCTTTGTTGCGATCGTCGAGACAGGTTGTATATCTGTAACCCCAACACCCAATCTTTCCGAAATATCCCATTCAGTCACATTAAATTCCCTCCACAGTCCTCAAGGACTTTCATTTTTTTATGGAATGGGGTTTATCGAAGCTTTGAATGAGTATAGAGTTGTTAGGGTTGCCTGGTTTATTAATCAAGGATTTTATTCTGAGGTAAAAATGTGGTCTTCGAACACCAATGTTTGGACCCTGTTGATGTCATTCCCATATGATCGCCCCTTCCCCAGACCTGGTGTTTTTCTTCAGGGTGCTCTCCACTGGCAGGTACGTATGAATGACAACCATTACATATGCTCTTTATCCATTGATGAACTGCAGTATAAACTGATAGATGTTCCGGAAGGGTCAATGTCACGCTTTCAGCATTGTGATTTTTGTGTCTTGGACGATAAGAGATTGGCTATTTTCTCTGTTTTTATCACCGTGAGCCCCCTTTTAATTTATGGATCCATCCCAATTACCTAGTTGATGAGTGGATTGCCTTTAAGATCAAGTTGGATCCCGATTTAGTTGCTGGATTAGATCGAATTTACATTAAGATTATCTGTGGAATGGATTTTGATGATCGTGATATGATTTTGTTTCAAGTTCTTCCTGTGGGTGTCTTTTGCAAGTTTGATACCTTGGAGAATGAATGTCATTTGACCCAGGACTATGCGCTACCACAGGGTGTTGCTGTTAAGCTTGTTGTCCGGGACAGTTTGTTGCCTGTATAAGTTGATACTAGGTGGTGGTTTTTATGTTTTGGTACACAACATATGTGTTTTAAGTATATTTTTGTGTATGTAATTTGCTGGATACTTTGATTTTAGATAGGTAGTGGTTTCGTTTTTTGTTGCTGTGTTGATGTGGGGGTTTACACAGTGTTTTATAAGTATTTTAACACAACTGGGAAGATGTATATTCTGAAACAGGGGGTATTTTAAGTATTTTAACACAAATAGATGTTTTATATTTTTGTAGGTGGATATATATGTTCGTTATTGTGTGTGGATATATATGTTACTAAGTTGGTTGTATATATGGTATTTTGAAACAGGTTGTGAATATATATGCTGTGTTGTTTGTAAAAAAATTACGAGGCCCAATAGTAATAAAATTGTGGCCCATTTTAAAATATTCATTTTTTTATAATTAAAATATTTCACAGATTGTGCTAATTAAAATATTTCCCAGTTAATATATAAAGAATCAAAAATAATTTTTTTGTAAGGCCTGTATTAAATATGTCCCATGCCCAGTTAAATATATTAGCTTAAGAAGTATTGCACATTTTTGTAGTCAGGAGATGGCCCAAATTAATTTATAAGGAATACACATTTTTGTAGTCCGGACAAATTAATTTGTAGTCAGGACATGACCCCAATTAAATATGTCACATGCCCAGTTATAATTTGTAGTTAGGACATGACCCCAATTATTTTATTTGTAAGGCCCAAATCATTTGTTATAATCAAATAATTTTTGTAAGGCCCAAATTCTTTTGTTATAATCAAATATTCATTGCCCATTATATGAAATGACATTTTTAAGGCCATCTTCGGCCTGCAGGCCCATATTCCAACTGAGATGACCCATATTCATTTTTTTAAGGGCCATATTCAAATACGCCAGTTTCATATTCAGATATTTCTTACCCATATTCAAATTTCATGGCCCATATTCAGATTTTTCACCGGCCCATATTCTTGTGAAATTTGCCCATATTCAGATTTCGCCTGATTCCCCCGCAACACTTGTCTAAAAATTTTGCTTAATATATTTTGTTAATATTGAATACTACTAATATATTTTGTTTTTATTTTTTTATAAATTTCAATAAGGCTCTAAGGATTGGTTTGCGCTGGTCCCCATTCATTTCTTGTTGGGCCATATGCAGTGGCCCATTCGGACTTAATATGTCAAAATTCTTTCTTGCCTTAATATGTTAATAATGATTTTGCAACTCACAACAATATTCAAGGTGCAGCACACAACAATAACCACACCCAGATTGTACTTATTAATATGTACTAATCACACCAAAATGCAATAAAAAAATATTATAATAAAATAAAGATAAAATTAATATTGCACAATTATACCATATGTGGGTAAAAATCTACCCAACAGCCATTAATTCCATCGGCAATATTTTCAAAAACTATGTTACATATTCAAAATAAAACTGGAATATAAATAATTAATCGCCTATACAAAAACTTAGGCAATCATCCAGAATATGCACATCACCCCACCACCCAAAATATTAATTCTGTAACAAAAATTCTAATCCCAACCCAACATGCAGTATCACATTACATATATGTATTAACAGGCATCAACCTGTACAAAATGACCAAAAGCCTAAACCTACTTGTGGAACACAACATTTTCGGTGTCGAAGAACCAACAATACATCTTGTACCGATAATTTGCAGCAACAGTCAAGGTCAATTCTCCCTTTTTAACTGGCCTCCTCAGTATCAAATTCTCCATCAAATTACACACAGCTACCCTACAATCCAGGGTCCCATAAACCTGCTGTGGACATTCTGCAGGAGTCGGAGGAATGTAAAGCTTCCATAGGTATGGATGCTGTCCGAACTTCGCCTTATAAGCATCCCCGAGCTTTGTATGAACATATTTTGCCTGCCATTGTACATATCAAAAGTCAAATCTGAGAAGCTGTATCTTTAATGTTTGGTTCTAATTATACGAAAGTTACAACCACAAAAGATGCCACGAGATGAGGGTCAGCGGTCCCACGGCATGGAAGAGTTGTAGAACGTCCATTCTGCCTTTTTCAAATATAATTTTAGCAACGTTCAATGGAACCCTAGCCTTCCTTCGTTTGCAACCATTGGGAACAACAGCACATCCTTATCAAGACTATTGAATAGGCGATCATCAATAAATCTTTTTAAAGTGGACTTATCTCCACCTTTCACTCCATCCTTGATGCGTTCCTATATTACCAATTCACCAATCCACACTTAAAAAATGCATAATAGTAGAGAGAGAGAGAGAGAGAGAGCAGTGTATATTATTATGATACATTCTTTTACCCATCATTTAGCATTGAAAACAGCTGTACATGAAGCCTTTGCGTTAAACTTTCCATATTCATTTATTAAGAGCTCCCCTCATGATGTAATAACCTGTGAATTATACGAATAATAATACTTAGAACATCACAGTAGTGGTGCCATCTTCACACACACCAACTATAGTGTACCTGGCAGTTGTAACATTTATTATGTAAAATGTCAATGATATCCTTAAGGGACACCAATGTTTCTTTTCCCCACCACACTTCCTGACTGGATAAAGCACATATGTTCCATCATGTCAGCTTAAATGAACTAGCAAGTTTAAATGTAAAAAAGAAAAAGAAAAGTGGTAGTTTGGTTAGTACGTACTGTAGGCCTCCCGCTTCCTTGAGCATTTCCAGATCCCTCTTGTTAGCTCCAATCATCTTCTTCACTGCTCCACATCTATCATCCCAGTGGAATTTAGTTGCTTTCTCTCTGGCATGTTCATGCGCTTCACGTCGATTTTCAACCAAATCAATAAGTTCTGGTGTGTCCATTTGTGGTGTTGTTTCAACCGCTTTCGTGTCATCATCTACTGTCCTACCCTTCACTTTTATAACCATTGAAGTTGGAGAGGGATGACGCTTACTTCCTTGTCCCTTTACACGAGGGGTCACTTCCAACATCCTATTACCATCAGCAGCTTCTACGTTGGGGATCGTACCTGTATCTCCAATTTCATAACCATCCATGATCACATCTATTTTGTCCAGGTTTATTGGATCCTCAAAAACCTGTGTTGCGCTAGGCAGGACAGAAACATCTCCATGAATCTCATTGAGCCTAACTGAAGGATTATTATATGTAGGATCACCTCCCTCCAAATCTCCATCTATGTTTTGACCACCACCATATGGAATCTGAAACACCACGACCTCATTACATACTGCATCTGCTTTTTGCAAACTATTCTCGCCCACACGTTTAATCAAGGCATCCCCCTCAGGACGCAGCACTCTAATGAAGTCATCTTTCTCCTTAGCTTCTCGGTCGAACTTGGTTGCATTCTCACTCATCATATTTCGAAGGCGATCCACCTCATCTTGAACTCTGAGCTCATCAACTCGTTTATTCAAAGTATCCCTTTTGGCACAAAGAGCTGCAATCAAGTCATCCTTCAACTTAACCTCTTTCTCAAACATGCATTTACTCTCATGTAACTCCTTTCGAATACCCTCCAACTGAATCTGCATATCCTTTATCACCGATTTTTCATTTTTTGAATTGCAGGATCCGACTGTCCCATTAACTTTTTCGAGATTGGAATCTTTTTTACCATCATCAGTAAAACATTGCGTTAACCCCACACTCCATGTTGGTACATAGCTCTCCACCCATACACTATCTGAATTCTGCACTGTTTCATTTGCTGAAGGGATGGTGCGATCTGTAGCAACACCATCATCTTTATTCACTCCATATTCTTGCTCATCTGCTATAGATGCCTCATTGACACACTCATTCTCTGTGTTTTTTAAACTTGTTTCCAGATGTTCCCAGAACTCCCTAAGTTTTGTTTTTCAAAGGCTGTTGTTTTCAAGCTCATGTCCAGTACCTAAAAAAATTATATATAAGTATGTGTATACATGATAAATTATGATGTTTTATATTACAGTTACTCACGTTCTCTATCCTTGTTAGCCTGACACGCTCCAGCGCGCTGTGAACTTCCTTCAAATCCCAACGCAGAAACCTCGGCAAAATGTCATCAGCCAGGGGCTTAACCAATCCCGTGTGTTCACATAGCCAATACTGAAAGCAATAAATAAAAAAATATTCAATGTTTGGTAGTACATATTCATCAATTATTTGGACCCACCGTATAAAGCTATAATTATACATACCGGAAGTATGTTTGCACAGCCACCTATGTTAAAACTGTTGCTGGTCTTTATCTGTCTTATGAAGAAATTGATCACATAAGTACCCCAATCATAATCACAAATTTCCTCAAACTTCTCCAAATACTCTGCCAAATGGACTGACATGGCACCCATCCTGTTTGGTGACAGAACACCTGCCAACAAATAACAATGCAACAATCTTGCTACATCGTTGCATCCCTCCTCATCGTGGTTAGTCAATGATTGTTGTAGTTTCTTGAATATCAAGTGCTTGTACAAAACAAGATGTCACACCCTAGTCTTTGAATTACAGCGGAAGTCTTAATCATCATAAAATAATTTCTAAGGCGTGATCTAACATAATTAACTTTCACATATTCAAGTAATTCATGCCAACAGCAATATTTCTGCAGTGCGTCGTCAACAAAATAATTTAATCTAAAATATTTAAGCTACTGGAAAAATTTCATAAAAATTCATACAAGTAACTAACTGCCTCTATTATTCAATTATGATTTTTACCGAATTTTATCCGTAACTCACTAATACCAGAAATTCGCGCAATTCGGAAATATCAAGAAACTGCCACATGTTTTTAAAAAAATCATAACTAATTCATTATAACTCCAAATCATGCGATTCTAGATGCGTTGGAAAGCTAATTAAAACTGTAACTGAATATAAATTTTATTTTATGAAAACGTCGAATTTTGTTACCGTAAAATCACATGAAACTTTCTGGAAAACAGAACACACAAAATCCTACACATGCAAAATTACTAAAACTCACATAATCATACCAAAATTATAATATCACGTCTAATCCACATAATACATCATATTCCATCATATATATTTGATGAAAATTTCAGATACTTTCATAAAAGTGTCGTTTCTTGCACTTAAAGGACTAAAATCAATATCTAGACTTCTACTAACAATAAAATTATGAAAAATTGTCAACATGCAAATCTTTTCATGGCAAACACACTGTAAAAATTTCAGATTTATTGGACATGTAAAATGTGACATATTTCTCATGATAAACCTAGGACACTAATTAAACACTTAAGGCTATAAATCATATTTATTCATTTACAATTAAAAACCCTAATTTGTATACATGTAATTCGCCTAAAATCTGTCCTAAATATGAAATTTAAATCAATTAACACTTATCATATATTAATATCTTAAAATAATCCTTCAATTTCATATAAAACTGAGAATTAATCACATACTTAAGAAAATTTTAATTGTTATTAATACTACTCGTGCTTGTGCACGAAAACGTTCAACAAATAAAATCAAATTCAATTCTTCATGCAAATCAAATAAACACACCAAAACATTAAAGCAGTCTTACTTAAAGTCAAAATAAAAACAGATAAAATTCATAACGTGTGTTTCTTTTAATCTTCTTGAATTCTTTCTCGCACCCACACGCCTACGCCTTGGCTGTCTCGTCATCTACTCAACGAAATCTGAAAATAATTATTTGGTGATGAGAATTTATAAAATAAATCTCAGTGGGGAACGTTAGTTCGAAATCTAAATAAAACGGACATGCGTACATGAAAACATACCATTCATAGACATAGATTTCATACGACTAAATCGTATCCGTAGACATGTTTGATGCAACTAAATTACATCCGTGGACATATTTTGATACAACTAAATTGTATCCGTGGAATTGATACTCCCGAAGAGCATCCGTAGAATTTTGACACCACAAGGGCATCCATAGACTTATAGCACATAAACACATAAACACATCAACGTAATATTTAAAAATCGAACTATAGAAATACCACTTTTCACCATGTAACCCCACCTTTGATTTCTTTGAAAACTTGAATATAACGTGTAAGAGCGTGTGTACGTCCGGCCTCCTAGATCCCTGAATTTCTTCTTAACTCTCAATCTTATTCTCTCTTTCTCATCTAAGAATTTTCGAAAATAGTGAATTGTGAAAAGGGTTTCTTGGTTCTAGTATTTATAGGATGAAAATTGTTGTGGGCTTTAGCTAATAAGGGCCGAGAATAATAAACTTTACTAGAGTATCTTGGCCGAATATGATATGAGGAATGAATCTTGGAGATTTACGTTTTGGCATCTTGGAAGGTTATTCATGCTTTGGATTTTTTTAATATTTGAGCGGAAGAATAGAAATAGATATATAAAAGTCTTTGGCTAAAGTATATGAAGAAGGAAATTCAATCATATCTTGAATGATATAATCTATAAGAGTGGACGAAAAATATATCATGGAATTAAATAGGTATGACCGAATTTAATTTGGTAGTAAAAGGAAAATATATCTTGGAAGTTATTGGAATATCTATAATCTTAATAAAATATTAATACTTGATCGTCCTAATCTTCTTAATATCTAATCTTCAAGAAATCTTGTAACAAACTTTGATAAATCTCTCTCCTAATATTCCTCCCTATAATTTTCGAAACTTAGGTGTATAATAAATAAAATATCTAATCCCAATTAATACCTTAATTTTAATTAATACTAGTCTTAAAGGACTAAAATTATAAATTTCATTAAAGCCTAATAATTCAAACTTAAGTATTACTTCTAAATCCCAAAAGTTTAACAACTTAAGTTCTAAAAGTCTTCTAGTACTAAAAGGACTAAGAACTAATACTAAATAAAAGATAAAATACTAAAGCACAAAACTTAAGGGACCAAACTAAGAATCTACCTAAGACACGCCTAAGAGAAAAAGATAAGGGACGAAAATCATGCAGCTTAACCTTGGGTGTTATAACCAAACTTTATGCAACATTGATGCGAGATAAAGGTATGCGTAGCTCCGGTATCGAACAAGGTAGTCATTGGTATCGAATTTAGAGTTAGCATACCTGCCAATGTCTGGGAAGGAGACTCTTCTTCCTCTGGCTCTCCCGTGAGCGAATACACACGTGCCGTGCCCCAAGGCTGATTTGAGCATTCCGGTGCTCTATGCCCCGGCTTGTGGCATCGGAAACAAACGTTCTTCCCCGCAAGGCACTCACCTCTATGAAGTTTCCCACATTTTGTGCATGCCGGAGTCGTCGTTTGGCCCTCTTGCTTAGGTCTAGAACCTTGGGTCGTTGCTTGTCCTTGTGGTCCACAGTTCGGCACCTTTCGTGCTCCAACGGGCTGCTCCCACTTAAGCTTGTTCTCCCGGGACCTCCTCTCCGCTTCATCCTTCAAACAAGCCGCCATTTGCTCGGCTCTCTCCAAGACTTCGGGAAAAGATAGGTTTCCCAAAGCCACTATCACATGTTGAAGCTCGGTTCTAAGCCCTTTGGTGAAACGAAGGCCACGCTTTTGCTCGGTGTCGACAAGATGATGAGCAAAACGTGCTAGTTGGCTGAATTTTAGCTCGTACTCCGCGACTGTCATGTTTCCTTGGAGAAGATCTAGAAACTCATGCTCCTTCCTATCCTTGTAGGACTGCGGGTAGTAGCGCTCCATCAAAATCTCCTTGAATCGTTCCCAAGTCAAGGCTTGCCTCTCTTCAACCGGGCGAATTCTCCAATGGCTCTCCCACCAATGATCGGCATCTTGAACTAACTGGAAAGCTACGCAAGCAATCCGCTGAGCATCCGTGCACTCGATCAACTGAAAGATCCTCTCCATCGAACGGAACCATTCTTCAACAGCATCCGGTCCATTTCGTCTGTTGAAGGTAGCCGGTTTGTACCTCCTAAACTGCTCAACTACTTGCGCGGTATTGTACATAGGCGCAACATTGTTAACCACGGGGTTAGCTCTAGGGTGACCCGGGCCCCTCTCCTCGGATGTTCCCTCCGGCATGTCACGAGTAGCGTTGTAGTGCGTATCACGTCCGCGGGCCATCTAAACTACGAAAAAGGGCCTAACTGGGGTAAGACTACCTAAACCGATCTAAACAATTCTAGGAACAATCTTATGAAAGCTACTTATAATCCATAACTTAAATCTATTCATGCGGGGCGTGACACAAGATGGTACTTTGGATCTTGCATTTCTGTTGCAAACACTCTTTTTATCCAGGTTGGTACATTGTATTCCAAATCTGCTAGTGCCACTTCCTTCACACCACAACATATCCCATATATGCATACTGCATCTGTTTTTTCTAGACGCACGGGGTGTTCTCCAATAAAGAAACTTTCCGATTCAAAATCGAAACACCTTAGTATCCTAACAATGTCCTCTTTACTATTTTGGAACTTACTCAGAAACTTTGCATTACACTTACAATAGAGGGATTCAAACATTAGCCAAAAAGGGGTGTATCTTATCTTTCTTACATGGCATTCAGCAAAATCAAGGGAACATAGTTCTTTCACAGCAGTACGAAGGTTAGATCGGAAATGCATGTCGTTTTGTAATTCATTAACATTCCCTAAAACAAAAAGGAAGTAAACATTTATAAAAGAAGTTACTAACAAAATTCCTAACATAGGGCCATCTCATTTTATAATTGAAATCAATAGATTGACTTACCAAAACAATTCAGGGGTAGTAAAGTATATTTTTTAACATTGCCTTCATCTTGCTCGTGTTTGCCCACAAATACACCTGCTAACCTCGACTTCACCTTATTATGCATTTTCATTGGTCCTACAAGTTGTCAAACGAGTGTCAACTTGTCAAACAAATATGGTTTAAAACTCATCACTAGTGCACAATAAATCTCACTACACCTGAACATGGACTTCCTCTATGATGATTCCTCCTCTGAATGATTTCTGGACTAGATGCCTCTGTTATAACCGAAAAATAAATTTTAGTTCTTTTTTTTTTCTTAAGGAAAAAGAAGAAACACAAAACAGGTATTGATCAACAACCTGACTCAAATTCAATCCTGGGTGATCTTAACTTCATTTTACGTCCCGGAACATCCTTATCTACATTGTACACCACAAAGAACATCATACAATTAATTATACAAAAGTACTTATTTACATTATCTGCATTCAATATATATATGACTCAAAAACCTGTTTCAGGTGAAGATAAAACTTTAACGGCTATCCTACGGCCTCGTTTATTACCATGAGGTGCATCACAATGACCTCTATCAGTTCTCATCCTCCCTGTCCTAATAGATATTGGTGTGTACTCATCTATAATACAAACAATATCCTTGATTAGGTCAACAACCAGTCTAAAAAATTACGACATAACATTTTAAAGACTAACCTGATTCAGATGTGGTGTATACATACTGAAGCACTCTCTTGCCTCTTTTCTTAGCCTCAGCATCCTTGAAGAAGATCCTTGAACAGTGAGATCCTATGTTACATAAGTGGCCCAAAATTTTAATTTAGGTTTTATAAGCTAAAAAATAAACAATTAAAAAATAAATCATTCTGTAGCCATCACCTCTGAAATCTATATGCCGATTCGTCTCACCCATCTTCTTTGCCTTCTTCTTGACGATACGCATCTCTTCATCGCTTGACATGCATGTCTCTCTTCTCCGCATATTCCCCGAAACTGTAGCCTAATGATAAAAAAAGATACAATTACATTTACGATTACATAGTCGACAACTTATTATTCAACTTTCTACCCAAAGAAACACTCATATTCGCACAAAAAAACACTCATAAATGCACAAAGGAAACACTCATATTCGCACAAAGAAACAATCGTATTCAGTACCATACACCTGCAATCATGTATACCGTGTCGTAACTCACCGTCAAATATCTTTCCCGGCCGAATATACTTGAAATCTGAATTTTCCGGTCGAAATCACGTTTGTGTTCTTCAAAATAAAGTTGGTCTTGTTGGGAAAAAAAACACCCACACCTCCTATAATGATCCGAGTGGGTTTCAAATTTTGAAATTGGTCTAAACAAGAGATGGAAGATTGATTTGATTGTGTCAGCTACAAACCTATTCATTAGGTACCTTATTTTTCATTGGAAAATGTAATCTACCAACTTAAGAAGTGTAATGGGATCCACAAGTGTTGCATTTTGGAAAGAATTTTTTTGAGTATTCCATTGTGTAATAGGACCATTGTAATTGTTGTAGTATGTTACCCACCCTAAATTATTCTTTAGGTATTATAAATTATTCTTTGGGTATCGTAATATATGGGCTAAACTTATTATTTTAAAATTTTATAAATTTATAATTACCAAAGAACAAATTATAATACCCCAAGAACAAATTATGATACCCCAAGAACAATTCACAATATCCTAAGAACAACTCTAAAAATACCCCAATAACAACATATACCCAAAAAACAACTTACAATACTCCAAGAACAAGTCACAATACCCCAAGAATAAATGTAAGTAAAAACCCTAAGACCAACTTACAATACCTCAAGAACAAGTCTAAATAAATACCTCAAGAACAATTCTCAATACCCGAAAAACAAATTAACAATACCCGAAGAACAAATCACAATACCCCAAGAACAAATATAAGTAAATACCCAAAAAACAAGTCACAATACCCCAAGAATAATTTATAATAAGATATTCTTTGGGTATTATAAGTTGTTCTTTGAGTATTTATAAATTGTTTTTTGAGTATTACTCGTTTAGTATTTATTTATTTATTATTATTCATTTATAAATTGTTCTTTGGATGTTATAAATTATTATTTAGATATTATATATTGTTCTTTGAGTATTACAAATTGTTCTTTTAGGTATTATAAATTATTATTTGAGTTTATTCATTTATCAATAATTCATTTATAAATTATTCTTTGTGTATTATAAGATGTTCTTTGGGTATTATAAATTGTTCTTTGAGTATTACTCATTTATTATTTATTTATTTATAAATTGTTCTTTAGATATTATAAATTATTCTTTCGTTATTTATATATTATTTTTGAGTATTATATATTTGTTTTATAAATTATTTTTTGGGTATTATAAAATATTCTTCGGGGTATTATAAATTGTTGTTTGAGTATTATAAATTGTTCTTGAAGTATTATAAATATGTTTTTGGGTATAATTATTTTTAGAGTATTAGTAAGATAAGATATAGGGCATGGGCAGTAGCATGTACTTATAAAAATGTCATTGGGTTTTATAAAATATAATTTGGGTATTATAAATTGTTGTTTGAGTATTATATGATATTCTTCGGGTACTATAAGATGTTCTTTGGGTATTTATAAATTGTTATTTGAGTATTAATCATTTATTATTTATATATTAGTTATTCATTTATAAATTGTTCTTTGGATATTATAAATTGTTATTTGGGTATTATATTTTATTCTTTGAGTATTACAAATTGTTCTTTTAGTTATTATAAATTATTCTTTGGGTTTATTCATTTATAAGTTATTTATTGTGTTTTATAAATTATTATTTGGGTATTATAAGATGTTCTTTGGGTATTGTAAGATGTTCTTTGGGTATTATAAATTGTTATTTGAGTATTACTTGTTTAATAATTATTTATTTATTAAATATTCATTTATAAATTGTTATTTGGATATTATAAATATTATTTGGGTATTATATATTATTTTTTGAGTAATATAAGATGTTCTTTGGGTATTATAAATTATTTTTTGAGTATTACTTGTTTATTAATTATTCATTTATAAATTAATCTTTGTATATTATAAATTATTATTTGGGTATTATATATTATTCTTTGGTATTACAAATTGTTCTTTAGCTATTATAAATTATTTTTTGGGTTATTCATTTACATTGTGTATTATAAATTATTTTTTGGATATTATATTTATTATTTGAGTATTATATGTATATTCTTTGGGTATTATAAATTATTTTTTTATGTATTATTTATTTATTTTTAAATTAATATAGTTTTTGCTTGAAATTCTTATCTTCAGTCGACGCTATTGAAGGCAATTGATTCTGTGATATCGAAAATCAGATCATACAAACAAATAAAATAGATAATTGGCGTGATGAGGAGAGGGAGAGAGATGGGGCTGAGTAGTAGTAATGATGCGAAAACAAGAAGAAGCACACATCAGATCTATCTAACTCCCCTGCTTCTAATGGATTTTAATTTATTTAATTTCCACTTTTTATAATATAATAATAATGTTATTATTAATTATTTGCGAGAGCAAAGCTATCGGCGGCTCCTTTGATTTGATTGCTGAGCGACATTGGTCAGCCATACAAAAAATTAGATGGGTGTTAGTAAAATTAATTTTTAAATTAAGAGTGCATATTATGCACAGTAGAATCACTCAAACTCCATTCCTACTATTGGATACATGCTTCCATCTAAATCTTGGAGTAGATATCATGTGAAATTTATACTATTAAATATATTTATTAATACTGTTAGTTGTATCCAATTAATATCATACTTCCTCCGTCCTAGAGGTGTTTTCACCTTTGGATGACACAATTTTTAAGAAAAGTAGAGTGTTATGTAAAGTTATATTATTAAAATAATGAGATTAGTTGGATTGTGAGGATAAAGTTAAAGTAATAATTTCCATTTATAGGATGTGAAAACAATTGTGGGACGGACAGAAAAGGAAAGTGTGAAAATAATTATGGGACGGAGAGAGTAATATTTATATTATGATTTTAATTTATTAATCTAATTGTATCAGCAATTACGTAATGAATTTATACATCTAATATTATTAATTTATACTATAAAAGTTGTTCATGACCTTTTTTTTTTTTTTTCCTCTCCTAACTTTTTTTCTCTCGGACCTTTTTTTTTTTTTTTTTGTCTTTCCTTAGTTTTTTCCTTTTGGCAGATCCTAACGCATGATTTTGTTTCCATTTTTCTGCCCCATTCTTAACTTTTCCCTTTTCCACTTTCCAACCCATGCTGCCTCTCTTTAAAACTGAGGGAAAGAACCCATCAAAATCTAAAAAAATCGCATATATGTTGTTCTAAATTAACTTATAATTTTATCTACCAATTTAAAAATATCAATGAGAATAAAAAAACCTAACACCAAGTGCCAAAAATAGCACCACTGTTCACATTATTAAATTTTAGCTGGTAAATTTTGAATATCCTCATAATTAACCCAAAGAATGTACAACTAGAAATAAACGTTGAACATATATATATATTATCAATGTTGGGTAAATTTTGAACATCAAATTTCAGTAGACTAATAACTCGCACATAAATTTTGAATATCAAATTTCAATAATATATTTTAGTAGATCTTGAACATCATTAATATTCGTGGAATACCAGCAGGACAATTCTGTTGGGGAAAATTGATTGATTGATTTATTTATTATTAAATGAGGTTGCGTAAAGCTTGTTTTTTTCATAATTTAAATAATTGTTAAAAGTTTAATTTTCAAAAAATTAAATGTCGCGAGTGAGAAATTAGTATACAAAGTTAAAATATTATAAAATTTTAACAGAATTAAATGTTGTGTTTGAATAACTAACTCAAGATTAATTCTTTCACATTGGAAAATGGGGGAAGTCATTAACTTCTAATTAATAGAAAGTTGTGAAGTAAATACCAAACTATAAGGTTCAAAGGAATACTCCTATAAGCTACACAAGCGCGCACATGCTGCCGCTGAGCCGAGCCGTGCCCACTCACAAGCTTGAGCCCTTGGTCCTTGGATCTTGACAATTGGATTTAGGGATTTGGGCTTGATCTATAATTTTTTTGGGCCACCAAAATTGTAGTCCGCTTATCATGATAACACTGTAAACTTATCATCTACGCCCTTCGTCCACTAAAAGTGAGCACCTTTATTTGCACGTGGTTTAATGGAATATGTCGGAAGATATTTTGGATATTGTGAGGTACATTTATGAATAAAGTGAATATTTTTGGAAAGTACATTTAATGGACAGAGGGAGTAATAACTTATTAGCGTGATTGATAAGTGGACTCTCAAGCCTAATTGGTGGACCAAAAGGTAGGATCATATTTATGATCTTGCCGACAAATTTTATCCTAGTGATTTTACTGATCAAGAAATGATCCATTTGAGATTTCAATTGATGCACTACAAATTGGATATTCTTTCTCAGTTAAATTTTCAGAATTTGTCAACTCTTTCAGAATTGTCCCAGAAGTTAGTGGAGACAAACAAGGCACAGACGTATGCTATGATTACGAGATTGATTCACCTTGTTTTGACACTTCCTGTTACCACAGCAACAACTGAACGAGCATTTTCAGCTATGAAGCATGTCAAGAGTGTTCTTCGAAACAAAATGGAGAGTGATTATCTATCAGATTCCTTGGTAGTTTATATTGAGAGAGATTTATTTGAAGACATTGATCATGATTCTATTATCGATGAATTTTATCGGATAAAGAATCGTAGGGCACAACTTATGTAATTTTTTTTTTTTACTTTTTATGTAAAAATTGACTTCTATTTTTCGTACTGTATTTATTTTAGACTCTCAGCCCGTCCTAAATATTCATCCTGCCTCCGCCCTTGCAAGCATGCATGATTTTCATACATAGATCCTCATATTCATCTAGTCCAGTAATTTTACCAAACGTTACTTGTTCATTGGTACTATCAAACGTAGTGGTGCAACTCGTTTGATAGACGAAGTCGTTTTACCTCTTGAAACATCACGTCAGACTATGTGCACTAGTCGAGATGTGTTTGTTTTGCAGGAAAAGATACAACATCTACTCGATTTTCCTCCTTTTCCTTCCCGTTCGTGTACGTACATTGTAGAAGACCAGAAATACAAAAAGCTGTTAAAATTGAAGACTCTACATTCAAGAAGAATTTGTAGTCTTTTTTAATTTTTCAGTATTTTAAATTTTTGTCTAATTTTTCTATAGGTCATCGTTGGTGCCCTAAAACAATGGCGTAAGAAGAGGGTAAGTGATGGTAACTGACTGAGATGGTTCTGATATCCCAATATTGTAATAACTGGAATGACTCAAAATAAGCGGCTAACAAACTTATTTGTGCAGATCCATGTGACATTGTGACAATATCATCCTATATGCAGCCAAAATAATAGGTTAGCTAGTACCTATTTAAAATAATCAGTTGCTTCTATTGATGTTGAATGAGGGAGATGAATATAATTTGGTGTATTTTGATTTTTTTTTTAAAAAGTGTTTATAATAAAAATTGTGCAAGTTGATGTGGAACAAAAAATAAAAGGTGACTTACATATAGGTTCAAAAAAGTCACTATATTTATAAATAAATGTTGTGCAGAAAAAAAAAATGTTTCTGTGCAGAAAAAAATGTGCTTTGAACCTATTTGTAAATATAGTTACTTTCTTGAACCTATATGTAAATCATCCAAAAATAAAATGTTTAATATGTATCACCATACATGGAAAGTATATATAAGTTTCGGCGAGCCACAGGTGATCGGTCGATGATGATAAAAATGTATCAGATTGTAATATTATTAAAAGTTGAGACTATTTGTTATAATCTTAAAACTCATTAAACTGAAATTCGATCTTTTATCCCTTTAGTATTATGTGTAGTATTAAAGTTTTTAATTGCAATATGTATTGCATTTCTCTCTTCCTCGCTCCTTTTTTTTTTTCTTTTGAACAATAAAGTCATATGTAGGAGTGGGAATAGGCCAGACTACCCGACATGGCCCTACGGCATGGCCTACTAAATGCCTATCTAGATTCAGACCTTTTTAAAAGCCTATTTAGTTAAATAGATCAGGCCTAGGCCTTGTAGGAAAACTTTTATACCTAATAAGCCGACCTATTTAAATATTACTCCCTCCGTATTTCTATAAGTTGCTCGTTACTTTTGGGCACGCGAATTAAGGTAAAAGTGAAAAAGTATAAGTGATGTGATGGAAAAAGTAAAAAAGTGTAAGTGATGTGATAGAAAAAGTGAAAAAATATGAGTGATGTCATGGAGAAAAGTGAAAAGTAATGAAAATAGTGTAAAAAATATTAAAAATAATAATAATGAAGTGAATAGTAATTTCCAAAAAAGGTAAAAAAACAATGAGCAACTTATAGAAAGACGGACGAAAATGGCAACATGAGCAACTTATAGAAAGACGGAGGGAGTATATAATATTATATATACATATAAATATTTTTTAAAAATATAACTTCTTATTTTTATTTATTAAATAATAATATATTCAATTATAATGTCAATAATTTTCTTAATTTTTAAAAATAAATGCACATAATTTATTTTAAGTTGTTGTTATTTGTGATTTGGTAAAATATTTAGTATTATTATTGGTGTTATTGAGACATTTGATAATTTTATAGATGTGATTTTAAATTTTTCGTAATGAATAAAATTATTTTATAAAATAATTATTAAGTAGGCCTAAAAAGGCTTTTAGGCCTGGCCTGTTTACTAAAAAGGCACAGGCCGAGCCTACATTAAAAGACTACGACAGATAATAGACCAGAATTGGGCCTATAATTTATAAACCAGGCCTAGGCTTTTACACAAGAGGCCTGGTCTGGCCTATTCCCACCCCTAGTCATATGTAATTTTATTAGTTCAAAAAGTAAATCACTCGAAGAATTAACTTTCAAAGAATTGTCATGCTTTAATACACTAGTTGGTCTACACGTGCTTCGCACGTTATTGATAGCTTATAGTATTGAGAATGTGCATTCAATATTTTTTACTAATGAATGATAAGTATTTTTGTTCTTTATAATTTTTACATCAACTGCAACATTAGGATATTTAATAAGCATAATAAGGAGTACTCCAAATTTTCACATATTATCTTTGCACTAATATCTACTATATTGAAAGCATTATCACCATCATCATCCTAAATAAGTGAGATTAGAGCTACATATTAACCATAGTCGAATACGGATGGAGCATTTAAAGAGAAAAAATTGGAAGGCACATCTCCAATTATAATATTTTGCTTTTTGGAAAGAGCATGAAAATCATATATAGGAGGGGAGCATTTTCAAGTACACCTGTATAGATGTGGTTTCAGCTGACACTTGAATCACGAACAACAAACTCTACAAAAGCTGAAAGTACCTGAATAAGAAATAAGAAGCAAAAAATACTTTATTATATATAAACAATAGGTTTACACATTATATAACAAAAGAATTTGAAATTGGTGCTCTAGCCAGTTTTTTTGTACAAGATCGTCAACAAATCCATTCGAAGAGATTATATACTTTTATTATCTTTGGACAATGCTACCAAAGGTCCTAGAGATGAATTCATCCTTTATGCACTTATGTGATTCAAGTTCTTGGCAAATTACATCGATAATAAAATATAATAACAAAGGACATGATGATAACATTAATAGAAATAATCAAAGTCATGAACATCGATGTAAAGGCTAATTGAAAATATAAACAATAAAGAAAAGGTATTTTATGAAATGACCTGACAATATTCATCATATTCACTACATAACCAATTACAACTAAGATTATTGTCATTCAGGCCTTAGATAATGGGGGATGTCTTGATGCTTTTATTCTTCTCAAGTCTTAACCTGCAAATAATTTAGCACTTGAATTCCATCTTAAGCAAGATGAAATGCATGTTTAATCGCAGATGCAAGAATAATTATTAACTCCTCACCTTCAACTCAGTTATCTCCTGCTCTCGTTTTATAAATGTCACAATGAATGCTGCTCTTTCTTCTTTGCTTTATCAAACATAACCAAGTAGTTCATCAAGTAAAAATTTGCTCAAAATAAGGTGCTTAATATGCTATGTAGAGATTCCTCAGAGTCTGAAGGTAGTTGATCACTAATTTTGTTCCTGAGCAAGAAACAGGAAAACGCCACTCTGTAAACAAAAATAATCAATTACTGGTTGAATCTTTAAAAAATTATAGATCAATTAATTTACAGGAGAAAAATAGCATAAGCCCACAAGAATAAACCGGGAGTTGTGCCTTGTGGAATAAAAATATCTTTCTGGAAAGATGAATGCCACTGTCCAATTTTAGATTTAGAATCTTCAAGTTTGTCATGAAGTTCAAAAAACAAGATCATATATATAGCAGCTAAAAAATATCCTCATTGCAAATCGCAAAACTTATGTTACCTCCATTGATAGAGTTAAGATATAGGAAAAAAAATCACAACACCCCTTCAAGAGGAATTCAGAAAACTGTGTTCTCTGCCCAAGCCAAGTGGCCGTAATTCAATAATATAATTTCTGATAGATCATTTCAGGAAAATTCCTGAATAAATAGTCTCCCTTACTAGGTTAAATCAAATCCTGGCCCATGCATAAAGCTCATCCAATAATTAACTAAATAACATATAAGCACTAGTAAGGAAACTAATAATATCTTAATTAATACTATGAATAATAAATTGAAAGCCACTATTAATTATTCATGTCTTCTTTTTCGACCTCTTCCGGTACACGATCATCGGAGGTCTATCAACTGCTCCCCCCGGCGAAACAGCCTTGTCCTCAAGGCGAAACTCCGGAAATTGCCCTCTCATATCAATCACATCCATCCAAGTGTTGTTCTCCACATCACAACCATGCCATTTGACCAACACCTGCTCAACCATGTTCCCACCTCTGTCAACTGTGCAATGATCCAAGATATCAGCTGGAAGGTATGGGGGTTCCACTGCCAACAAATCTTCAGGTAATGTCGGTGAAACCTGTGCATCCCCAACAGCTGGTTTCAAGAGGGACACGCTTTAGCCGATATGCTACTGCCCCAATCCGTTCTTCTACAACAAATGGACCAAAAAACCTGGGAGCCAACTTCGGATGTCCAGCAGCAAACAAAGTACGTTGGCGATAAGGTCTGAACTTCAAATAGACCTTGTCGCCTACCACAAACTCTAGGGGGCGACGATGCTTATTTGCCTCCCTTACCATGCGTTGTTGCGCCCGTTCCAAGTGCAACTTCAAGTCTGTCAGTATCTCATCTCGTTCCCTCAATGACTCTGCTAATAGTTGTGTACGAATCTCCGCAGGAAGACAACGCTGTAATACCGGTGGTGGCTGACCATACACTGCCTCAAAAGGCGTCATACCCGTTCCAGAATGGAAACTCGTGTTATAACTATATTCTGCCCATGATAGCCACTTCCCCCATACTTTGGGTCTCTCCGAAGCAAAACACCGGAGGTAAGTTTCCACACAGCGATTCAACACCTCCAATTGACCATCTGTTTCTGGATGATATGCTGAACTCATTAGTAATTTTGTTCCCCAAGATTTAATGAGTTCCCTCCAGAACGAGCTAAAGAAAATCGGGTCCCGATCAGAAACAATTGATGACGGTACCCCATGCAAGTGAACTACTTCTTTGGCGAAGATGTCAGCGACCGTCTTTGCTGTGAATGGGTGAGACAGCCCCAAAAAATGACTGTATTTCGAGAATCGATCAACCACTACCAAGATGCAATCAATACCACCTGAGCGAGGCAACCCAGAGATAAAGTCCATATTAATATCCTCCCAAACCCGAGTAGGAAGGGGTAGGGGAGATAGTAAGCCAGCCGGCGATCTCGTTTCATATTTATTCTGGCATATCTCACACTCCGCCACGAATTTCTGAATATCTTTCAGCATACCTGGCCAATACAAGTTGGTGGATACACGCTTGTAAGTCCGGAAGGCTCCCGAGTGACCCCCGGATGGGGTAGTATGTAACTCTTGCAACAATTTGGTGATCCACTGCGACCCTTTTGGTATAACCAGGCGGCCTTTGTAAAACAGCAGGTTCTGCGAGAAAGTGTAGTGCTTCGGAGCAGCCCGGCCCGCACACAAGTCATCCATAATTTTAGCCAAATTCGGGTCTGCCCGAATCGCAGATTGAAGGTCATTCCAATCCCGCCATAACGGCATCGCAACTGCTGACAAATCTAACTCCTCATCCCTCCGAGATAAAGCATCAACTGCTTTATTGTTAACTCCCTCTTTGTAAACTATGTCAAAATCAAATCCCAGCAGTTTTGCTACCCAATTTTGTTGCGCTGGGTTGTCAGAGGCTGTGAGAGAAGATGCTTGAGATTTTGCTTATCAGTACGGATCGTAAACCGACGTCCCAAGAGGTAAGGACGCCAGTGTTGGACAGCTAGCACCAATGCCATTAGCTCCTTCTCATAAGCTGATTTTGCTAGCAAACGCCCAGATAAGCAAAAATAAGCCACAGGCTGTTTATCTTGCATAAGTACACCTCCTAGCCCCCGGCTTGAAGCATCGCATTCGATCACAAATGGCTTTGAAAAGTCTGGCATACGAAGGACGGGTGCAGAAGTTAGGGCCTCCTTCAAACTCAGATATGCTGCATCCGCCTCAGGTTTCCATTGCCAGCTGGTCATCCCCTCTTTCTTGAGTAATGCTGTTAATGGTGCGGCAATTTTCCCGTAGTTGCGGATGAAACGACGGTAATACCCCGTCAAACCGAGAAATCCGCGAAGCCCACGAGGATTAGTAGGAGTGGGCCACCTTAGAACAGCCCCAATTTTTGACGGGTCCATCAGAACCCCGTCCCGTGATACTACATGCCCCAAATATTCAACGCTGGAATGACCAAGCATACATTTCTTTGGATTAATTACCAAGGAATGAGTCTGGAGGACAGTGAATACCTGGCGTAAGTGTTTGAGATGGCTACTCCATGAGTTGCTGTAGACTAAAATGTCGTCGAAAAAGACGAGCACAAACTGACGCAAGTAGGGCCGAAAGATGTCATTCATCAGGCTCTGGAAGGTGGCTGGGGCATTGGTCAGCCTAAACGGACTCGTAGTGGCCGGAGTGCGTGCGAAAAGCAGTTTTTGGAACATCCTCAGGTGCAATACGAATTTGGTGGTATCCAGCTCGGAGGTCAAGCTTGCTAAACCAACAGGCACCATGTAATTCGTCCAAAAGTTCTTGGATTACCGAGATTGGATATTTGTCGGATATTGTAACTTTATTCAAAGCTCGGTAATCCACACAGAAATGCCAAGACCATCTTTTTTACGTACCAACAACACCGGGCTTGAGTAGGGTCTGTTACTCGGCTGAATGATACCTGCTGCTAGCATTTCTGTTACCAGCCTTTCCATCTCATCTTTTTGAGAATGATTGTATCTGATATGGCCGAACCGATACTGGTGGAGCCCCTGGTTCTAACACAATTTGATGATCACTGGCTCGACGGGGGGGGGGAACGACTGGAAATTCAGAAACCAAGTTGTCAAGGGCGTTCTGCTGAGCGGTTGAGAGAGAATCTGAATTCTGAAATTGATTGAGGCTGCTGTGCCCTTCTAGAACCCACAAAAACCAACACTCATCCCCTAATTCCATAGATCCGAGGTCCCCCTTCGTGCAAGATTTTCGGGTGAGCGATGGGTCACCAAATAATTTCATCCTAGAACCCCTAACCTCAAAATCCATTGTGAGATTGACCCAATTAGCTGTTACATCGCCCAACGTGGCCAACCATGAAACTCCCAAAATTAAGTCCACTCCACTAAGAGGGAAAACGTAACAGTCTATATAAAATGTGCTCGAGTCAAGTATCAGAGGTACCTGTCTACAAATTCCTTGCATGTTGACCTGCGTTCCATCCCCCAAAATAACCGTGTATTTTGTTACAGGATCAATAATCAAACTCAACTTCCTGGCCACTTCCTCGGAAAGGAAACAATGGTTCGCCCCACTGTCAATCATGGTAAGCAAACGGTGATCACGAATTCAGCTGAACAATTTCATAGTTTTAGCTCCATCGAATTCATTCGAAGACAGCTCCGAGAGATGGAGGGCCTGAAGTTCCGTAGGGATATTAGGAATAGTGGCTGTGAAGGGGTCAGCTTCAAATTGCTCCTCTGCAGTATCCCCCTCCTCCTGGTCATCATCTAATCCTTCAATGAGAACAACAAGGTGTTTCTGAGCACATTTGTGGGTTGGATCAAAAGGCTGCCCGCAACGATAGCATTTTCCTTTTGCCCTGTAATCGCGCGCCTCTTCTGCTGTGAGACGACGGGTACTGTGTGGGAAACGCGGAGTGGAGGACCCAACTGACGAGTTTTGGGACTAGGGAGGGCGTGTTGGCACTTGGGTAGAGGGAGAATTAGCCCCAACCACAGTGCTCCACTGGTGGGCAGGCCGAGATGTGTTTGCATGTCTCGAGTATGGGGATTTCAAGAAGGACGGAGCTTGCTTAGTTGCACGCCCTAATCGACGGGCCGCGTTGATAGCTGCAAACACGTCGACTAACTCGGAATCAGGAATGCGATCGGGGATGGACTCTTGCAGCCCACCCAAAAACATTCCCAAGTATTGATCAGGTGGTAGAGATGGTAACTGGGCAACACGTTCCTAAAAAAGAGCCACATAATCATCAATAGGGCCCGTTTGTCGTGTTGCTTGCATAGCTTCGTATGCATTGATGGCAGAGCTGTCCCCAAATCATCGTATCAATTCTCGGGAAAGTTGGGGCCAGGAAATTGCAGCGTCCCGCCGAAGGACCCACTTAGCCCAAAACATCGCTCTGCCAGACATAGCAATTAGAGCCAATTTCACTCGATTACCCAATGGTGTCTCGTGTATCAGAAAGTATTGCTCAGCCTGGGCTAGCCATGCGATCGGGTCGGAGCCATCAAATATAGGAAGTTCCATTTTGGGTAGGGCAACAACCATAGTTGAATTCACCCTCCCATTCCCAGCGTCGTAGCAGCCGAAAGTTTGACTATGTCAACCGGTTGTTTCTCTGCAAATGAACTAGACTCACTGGTGGTGGGATTAGGTGACAAGGGTTTAGATCCCACTGTATCAGAATTATCCAATTTCTTGAGCAAAAGTTCAAATTTCCACACAACCCCTTTGACGGACGAAACCAGGTCCAAAATTGTTGATCCCTGCTCTCCCATAATCTGTTTATATTCGCCTATGGTCTTCTCTATCGTATCGATTCGCTCCTTATCAGATGTCGAGCGTGTCATGATGGATCCGGCAGGTCGGACAAAATTGATAGAGTTAAGATATAGGCAAAAACAAAAATCACAACACCCCTCCAAGAGGAATTCAGAGAACTGCGTTCTCTGCCCAAGCCAAGTGGCCGTAATTCAATAACATAATTTCTGATAGATCATTTCAGGAAAATTCCTAAATAAATAGTCTCCCTTACTAGGTTAAATCAAATCTAGGCCCATGCATAAAGCTCATTCAATAATTAACTAAATACATATAAGCACTAATAAGGAAACTACTAATAACTTAAGGAAACTAATAATATCTTAATTAATACTATGAATAATAAATTGAAAGCTACTATTAGTTATTCATGTCTTCTTCTTCGACCTCCTCCGGTACACGATCATCGGAGGTCTATCATCCCATCTTTGAAAATTTTTGTTTACTTACCTTTTTAGTTCGTCACAAAAGTGTGCACACCCCAAAATAGAAATATTCGTTAAATCTTCACCCTCAATCTTTATTTCACAATCTCCACCCTACACACTCTATTTATTAAAACTTAATTATTGTAACCAAAAAGTACCACAAGTTTTTGAGGGATGGAGGTAGTAAGTACCAATTATGTACAAAAGAGTTCTCTGTCATAATCCTTGCAGAAAATAAAATTTAAAAAAAGTCATACCGAAGGATGAAGACGCAGAAGGAATACTTTGACTAAAGTTACCACCAACCAACAGATGGACTACCGTAGACATAGAGAGACAGAAGAGAAAATAAATAAGGCTGGAAGTGATATATACCTGGCATCTTGAAAGTTCTCTTGACAGTTCTTGAGACGAATAAAGAAGAGCAAGAGAAATGTTCCAATAAGTCTTATGCAGTCTAGCTGTCCAGGTAAAATAATAGTTCAAAATTGGTCGATTTATCTTTATAGGTACAAACTATGGCTTATACAGTAGATTATAACAAGTCTAGTGTGTCCATACTCCATCATTTCAAAGAATAAAAGTTCACAATTAAGATCGATATCTTTCACGAAGAGACAAGATCATCCCAGTTGCCACTCCTGGAGCAGTTTCTTCAACTTTAAGGCTGGTCTAAAGCATAAAAAATAAACAGAGAGTTAAACTTGAATCTGCATAATTATATGCTAGCAGATGAATGAGCCCATGACTTGAACAAATGTACAAATATTGGGCTCTGGATATTCACTAATGCAGTACATAGTGATCCCTACACTTGTGAAAAAATTTAACTACTTGAAAAAGACGACCAGCACCAAGGCCTGCCGAAATCTAAGACTCCAAAGCTGCAGCAACAGCTCTTACTTCCTGTTCAGGTACAACAAAACACACAAAACACTCACTGCTAGCCTGTGTGAAGGAGATCAATAAGATCTTGTACGAAATTTTTATATGCAATTATGCATTTAATATTTAGCAATAGTAATTCATGACATTCAGACGAACTATTAGATTATCCAATGCAAGCTATGCATCTAAAATGAAAAATATCTCCAGAATACAACTAATATTTATTTTGACATATATATGCATTAATTTTAATTTTGGAATTTCCTAACAAAGACTTAATTCAAGGGGTATCAGCTTACATAAGTTTATCTAATGCACGAAGAAAAACTAAAAAAAAATACCTCCATAGATTTATCACCTGACTTCAGATTACCAACATCTACAAACTCCCATTTATAAATATCCTGAAGCCATTCATCAAATATAGACGAACCTCTAAGCTACACAACCGATTGAGTAATCAATCTTATCGGTCAAAGCCATTATAGTTGCAAGTATGGTGCGGCTTAACAAATTACTTTTTCTATCTAGTTGCATCAACTTGATAAGCTTCTCAACCTCTTCAGGATCCCCAACTCCAACTTTTTCTGTTATTCGGGCAATCACACTTTTTAAATTAGTTTCAGTTTTGCACTAAACAGAATCACCATTATCAGTCCTTGATGACGAATGTTCTTGTTTGACAGAATCTGTACTATGATCGTTTCTTTCCTTTTTCTTGCCCTTAGTTTGAGAAGGAACTGAAGAACCACTATTTTGACCATTATCAGAAGTAGTTTTTAGTTGTGAAGTTGAAGTTGAACCATTAGCTTCCTTTGGAGAACAACCACCAGGCTGCAATATCACATGCATTTCTGTCCTAATTTTGTATTAAAGCTGATGTACTTCCTGTTGCTACTCCTGAAACCACATATATTATACATGAAAATCAAGAAATTAAGCAAAGTAATAATTAGCTTTAAACAGTAAAATATTAACCACTTCCCCATTTTTATACCATACAACCCCTCCCAATGAGATAGGGAAAGTGAATCACCAACAATAATCAGGAAACATAACAGGAGAAGAGAAAAAAAGACGATTATGACAACTAACATTAATATAATCTCCCTGTAAGCCACCATAAACAATGGTTTGCAATGTCGTAGGCACGTTGTCAAATAAATGAGGATGTCCCGTTTTGAACTTCTACACCTCTAGGAAGAAATGCAACTTTTCACGGATGGGGAAGAGATTCAGCCGGAATTTTGTCCTTGTGAAAGGAATAGAAGATCTTGGTTAGAGCACTGTCCACCAGAGGCTCTTTTTCGAGCTTCATGTCAGATGAACGATAAAGCCAATTCACACCTAGATGCAAATTTTTCTCTTCGTTCAATGCCAATGTACGAACTAAACCAATATAAGGAGGATAACCATGGTACAATTCAATACATTACGAAAATTACTCGTTTCAAAGAAAAGATCATAACAAGATGAGTTCAATTGTGGGCCAGATTTAATTACATCCTGAGCCAAAGAACTCCATTTTGAAGTAGCACAAAATTCTAAGTTCTGCACGATTATATTTCTACACTTCCACTTTTGATATTTAGGATTTATGATTGTCATATATGCAGGTGAAGTAAAATACATTGATGAACACTGAATTACATGTAACCGTGTCCATGTCTCCATTGGAAAGTCCAAGCAAACCCAATTATCATCTTTTATGGTAAATCAGTCCATCTGTAGAAGTCTGCAAGTACCAAGATATGGAACTATTTAAAATGACATTATGTGTTTATAAATTGTTGATATGATTCAGTGCATTTGAAATATTTAAAAGGGTAAAAAAGGATCAGAAAGGAAAGAAGGCAGGCCTCATTCATGTTTGAGTTTTGAAATTCTAAAGTATTTTGTAGAAGACAAAACATTCTACTACAATAGAAATCCTTCACCAATTGTATGTGTAACCTGACAAATCTTCCCATGGAAGCTCTGGTTTGCCGCCAGGAAAATATCGCCCAAAATCAACAATTGTTGTAACACCCCTTATTAATGCGTGTTTGCAAGCTCTTAACAAAGCTGTCCTCCTCTCCTCCATCGACACCTACGGGATGGAGGAAAAGACAAGCCTTATTGCAAAATCAATCAATAAACCAGTAGAATCTGCAAGCAATGGAAAAGCAAGAAAGGAACAAATCATTTTCCACTCTGAATTGACCATAAGCACATAGAAGGTAAAGGAAGAAAACAGTAAGTAGATTCACAAAAGAACTTATGTCAGAACACCAAATAGGGCTTCATCCATAGAAGGTTCAGTAAACTTGATTAAGAAAAATCATAGCAATATTAGAAAAAGTACCTCCAAGCATGTCTAACGCCGAAGCCCCGTGAAAGCTGTTGAAGCCGAAGGTATTGGTGGAACGAAGATGAAGAGAACGGGAGTCATGGATAGAGAGGATTAGGTAGGGGTGGGGGTTTGTAACGGATGAGGTTCAAGAAGCCAAGGATGAAACTGCTTAAGGAAGAAAATGAGATGGGCAAAAGAGTCCAAAAATGTTTCTCATGGATTAGCCTCTTTTTATATAGTATAGATATATGTATGTGAAAACATAGTAGACTCCCCAATATCATTGCCACATGATCTATATAGTACTGCTCTGAACCCAGCTGAAGCCCGGTTCCTTCAATACCTTCCTCCCTTCCATTACATCTCGAACACCTGTCACGTCGTCCCATCTATCTAACGATGAATACATATTAGCCAGAAGCGAATACGGGGCAGAGTTACTGTCGTCCAGGCGGAGAAGCTCATCTGCAGCTCTTCTTCCTAACTTCAAATTCCCATGAACCCTACAAGAACTCAGCAACACCTCCCAAAGAATCGAATCATCTTTAAATGGCATCTCGTCTATCATCTCTTCCACTTCACTAAACCGACCAGCACGTCCCAGAGAATCAATTACACAAGTATAGTGATC
The DNA here is from genome assembly GCA_026898435.1 of Prunella vulgaris. NCBI lineage: Eukaryota > Viridiplantae > Streptophyta > Magnoliopsida > Lamiales > Lamiaceae > Prunella > Prunella vulgaris. The sequence continues at coordinate 341,235 of JAPKLY010000313.1, forward strand.
ACTAACTGGTTCAATCCCATGTTCTTGCTGCATAGAACGGAACAGCTCTAACCCGGTGTCCACTAATCCAGAATGGCTGCAAGCAGTCAACACAGCGATAAAGGTTATAGAATCGGGCATATACCTTGTTCGAATCATGCTTCTAAATAAACTAACAGCATCTTCTCCACGCCCATTTTGAGCATAACCGTGTATCATGTCATTCCAGGTGACAACATTCTTAAAAGGCATTGTGTCGAAAAACTGTCTTCCCTCATCTACATTTCCACACTTACAGTACATATCAATCAAAGTTGTTCCTACATAAACATCGTTTTCTTGTCCATCTTTCACTATCAAACCATGAATCTGCCTCCCTTGAGACAGAGACGATAGAGACGAACAACAATTCAGTATAGTAGAGTAAGAAGATTCAGTCGGCCACATCCCTCTACCTAGCATTTGCTGAAAGAAAGCAAAAGCTTCTGTATTTAATGAATTAAGGCATAAACCAGCTAACATTGAATTCCAACAGACTATATCATAATTGGGTATCATTTTAAAAATATCTTTTGCCACTCCTATTTTACCACATTTTGAGTACACTCCTATCAATCCACTGGAAACATACAAGTCAGTAGAAAGCTCAGCTTTCAACATGGAAGCATGAATTTGCTTTCCACCCTCCAAAAGCCCCAGAGCAGCACAAGAACTGAGAATCACAGCAAAAGTAGTTCGGTCAGGTCTCACCTTCCGGAATTGCATTTCTCTGAAAAGCCTCACTGCCTCTCCGTGGTATTCGTTCTGTGATAAGCCTGAGAGTATAGCATTCCATGAGGTCAAAGTTGGAACAGCCATAGATTTGAACACACAAAGCCCAGTTTCAACATCACCACTTCTCATACAAGCAGTAAGCATATTGACACAAGTGACCTCATCAGGCTCAAATCCACAATTCTGCATTTTCTCCATACAATCCACAGCCCTTTGCAAATGATACTGCTTTCCATAACAAGATATCATAACATTCCATGAAACAACACTTATTTCCGACATAGTGTTGAACACCATTTCTGCGCAGTCCAGGTATCCGTGTTTAGCATACAAATCGAGTAATGAATTGTTTACGTGCAGGTCTCTGTCGAAACCTAGTTTAAAAAGAAGCCCGTGTATTTGTTTCCCATGCATCTTATGCCTTTTCTCCTCATTGCCATCATCTACATCAAACGCACATTTGGAACAAACACTCAGCACACTTGACAGTGAAACACTGTCTACGATCCTCTCTCTATGCATCAACTTAAACATGTTAAATGCTTCATCAATGCGATCAGCTTCCACCAACCCCTCCATCATCGCAGTAAACGAAACCTCATTATGCTCTGGCAAGTCCTTGAAAACCATTATCGCGTCTCCTATGCACTCACACTTCATGTACATTCCCAACAACGCATTTCCAACATACATATTGCCACAAAGCCCGAGCTTGGTAGCAACGCCATGGCACTCTCTGCCACACTGCACATTCCCCAAACCCCCACAAGCACTCAGCACACTAGCTAGAGTAAAGTGGGTTGGCACAAAACCACTCAACCTCATCGAGTAATAACTCTCCAAGGCCTTCTCTTTAAGCCCATTTCGTGACAACATACTAATAATCAAATTCCAAGAAACTGCATTCCTCTCGGTCATTTGATCAAACACCTGAGTCGCATTTCTCACATCGTTTGATTTGCAGTAAGAATCCAAAACAGTGTGGTAGGAGAAAATGTTTCTCAGAGGCATTTGATCGAACAAGTGGCGGGCAGCGCTTATGTGGCCGCATTTTGAGTACAGCTCGATCAAGCGGTTTATAAGAAAAGTGTCGGAGAGTTTGTTTGCACGAAATAGATGAGCTAGAATGAGTTTTCCGGCGTTGTAAGCTTTATGATCTATGCAAATTTGCAGCAAATTCGGTAAGGAAGATGAAGCCTTCATGCTTTGCATTTCTATGTCAGCTCTTATTTCCAAATGTAAATAAAGCTTTAATTCCACGTGCTTTATTTAGCATTTCTTATTTTTATAAAGCTGCTGCAGATGCATAATTCACCAAATAATCAGACGAAATCAAGAGAAAAGGAATTCAACGATGAAGCAACTGACAAGCTTAAAGTTTCTAACTGATGTTGTACACACAATTTTTTCACATACTGTCGAAAGGCGGGGTTAAAAAGTTGCAATGACTAATTGCAGTCATTAGGAACCAGAAACGTGCAAGAGCAGGAAAAGTATGCTGGAATTTCACATGTAGATAAAAAAAATAAGGGGAAAAATATTTTTTTTGTCCTGTAAGTTTGACTCTTTTTTATTTTAGTCCTACTAACTTTCAAATTTTGATTTTCGTCCTATAACTTTATCTCCTTTTGATTTTTGTCCTATTAACTTTCAATTTTTTTATTTTCGTCCGATAACTTTACCCATTTTTTATTTTGGTCCTATAACTTTACCTCTTTTATACATGAATGGGGTGTCATAGGACCAAAATCAAAATGAGGTAAAGTTACAGGACGAAAATCAAAATTTGAAAGTTAATAGGACCAAAATCAAAAGGAGGTAAAGTTACAGGACAAAAATAATAATTTTCCCAAAAATAAGCGCGTCATACATAGTTGTAAGAGTATTAGACAACACAACAAGAAAGCTGCATTTGTGTTATCTGTATATGTTGCAATTGTATTATGCAAAATAATGAGAAATCCCCATAAAATGCTCCCCCATTCTTATAATTAACAACACTAGTTAGATAAAAATCAACGAACAAGGATATAGGATCAAACAATTAACATTAGATTGAAATATTGAACGATCACTTATGCCCAAGCATCGGTAGTGTTAGATCCGATGTCGAAAAAATAAAAAAGATAAACACGAAACCGAGTCAAGGAAAATCCTTTTCCCGTAAGACGAAATACGCCCTGGCTAGTGCTCACAGGAATGCGTATCGTCTCCAAAGGTAAAAAGGTTTCCACGTAGATATCAGTAGCACCACTGATATAAACGTATCGTAGAACTGAACCACAGTTGAGATGAGAGAAGAAGTATACTGAGAGGAGAGAACAATTTCGTAGGCTAGGATATCTAGATTTTTTTGGAACTGGAATAATGAGGGACGAGTGGATCTAATTATAGGCACACGACTCACATGGGGTTGAGAAAAACGGGGGAGATAATATCTGAATAAAATCTGCAACGAATATTTATCATATATTAATTCAAACTTTTTTAAATTCGGATGACTTGAGCAACAAGAACCAACTTAAGGCTTTAATTCGAATGGGGTCACAACTATTGGACTTTAATTAATTACTCAAAAAATTAAGCCCAAAATTAATGGTCCAAAAAAGGATTTTGGGTCTCCAAAAAAAATTAGATGGGCTCCCAAAGCCCACCTAAAGCCCAATTGCCAAGAACCAAGAACCTTGAACCCGAACCCGAGCCGGGCCGAACGGCAGCGCGCTCGCGTGTGTTGCATGAGAGAGAGTCTCCAAGCACTTTATTTGTAAACCCATCACATGTTACTACATGTTAAGTACCTTGGTCTAGATTTTGATGTGTGCAAAACATATGTTTAATTGATTAATTTAATCTAACACTTGTTCTAAGGAAATTGGTTTCTGAAAGTTATAGTTGTAAGTGAAGTCTGCAGCTGTATACTTAATCATTCTATAGCCAGACATGACCCTACAGCTGTAATGTTTCTCTACAACCAGTTTTGTATTTTCAGGACTCTACAGCAGAAAGGTTGAAGACCCTACAGTTGAGAAGACCATTTGAAGAGAGAGAGTACAAGTCAGAGATTAATTGAAGAATATGAAGACCCTTAAGCACAATTAGTGTAGCTCTCATGCACTCACTAATTAGTACTTAAGAGGAGGTTATTTCTATGATTCTTGAGGAAAATGAAGATTAGTTTGAAGACAGCCAAAATTCTGAAGAAAATGACAATAGTACAAGCAGTACTATCTTGTGTGATGATGGAGGACCACTTCACACATGCCAATAGAGAGAGAGGAGCCTTATCCTGAATTCAAATTTGAATTCTCCAACGGATAAGTCACACCACTCAAACTATAAATAGAAGATGTTCTGAGAGGAAGCAACAACAACAACCTGCGCATACAAGCATTCAGCCTAAGCAAGTCTACAACCAACAAATTTTCAGAGAGAGATTTTATTTTCTGTGTGATTCATAGGATAGTTGGTTAAGATTTTCTTAGAAAGAATCACCTTCTGTTGTTGTTCCGTCACCTGTTTTTAATTTCTACTTTGTGTAGATATCTCTTTGTGAGGTTTTTAACTCTTTGTGAGTTGTATTCTGAGTGAATAGGGTAGTTAATCTCTTGTTAGAATAGGAATCTGAGTCAACCTAGTTCTAAGGGGGAACTACTTGTATTGATCTTAGTGAATTTGACACCTAAGTGGTGTAACAGTGGATGTAGGTCGTCTTTTTCATAGACACTGAACCACTATAAATTTTGTCTAATTATTTTCTATCATTTATCTTTCTGTATTGCATATTTACTTATTTGTTACATTCATTATTCTTTTAAAATCAAGTGCATAGACTTTGTGTTTTTCACAATGAAACTGACTCTACAGCTGTAGACTTGTCAAGTCACTCAGCTGTTAAGTTTGTTTAAATTAGTTTTTCATTAACACTCACTTATTTTCCGCTGCACATTAGAGTATTCTCAATACACTTTCAACTGTGAGAATCCCTCTGATTTCTTGTCTACAAGTTATCTTTTTATTTGCAAGTTTTAAACTCTGCAGCTGTAGACTTCTATAGTCCTTAGCTGTAACCTTTGTGGTCCTGTTTTAAAACCTCTTGTAGACTTGTTGTTTTTGAACTTGTAGAGGCTACTGTAAGGTTCTAGAATCCCCTCTTTTGAAAAGTTTTAAAAATTTGATTTTGACTCAAGGTCTATTCACCCACCCTCTAGACCTTGACCACTTAAGGGACCAACAAGTGGTATCAGAGCAGTTGGCTTGCCACTGCTTTAATTAGTACCTAGCTAGATCTTTTTTTTTGAAAAACACACCTGCATTCTTTATTGGCTCCCAAAATGGTGAAATCCAAGGTTCCTTTGTTCTCTGTTGAGGATTATGATGAATGGAAAATTAGAATGCAAGCACACTTGTCTGCAATCAATGATGAAATGTGGTCTATCATAGAAGATGGCCCTATACCCATTGTGAAGGTCAACACTACAGCTGATCAGTCAGCTGGACTAGCTCAGATCATCCCCAAACCTAGAAGGGAAAGGACAGAGGATGACAAGAGAAGGTCCAATCTTGACAATGTTGCAAAGAACACTATTTATCATTCACTTGATAAAATTGTGTTTAGCAAGATCAAGAACTGTAAAACTGCAAAAGATATATGGGAAAAATTGGAAATGATTTGTGAAGGAACTGAACAAATCAAGGAAAACAAACTCATGATAGCAGTTCAAAAGTTTGAGAACTTCAAGATAATATCTGGTGAAACTCTTGAAAAGTTTGAGTCAAGATTCATTGAGATTCTCAATGAGCTAGACTCACTTGGTAAAGATTACTCACAAAGAGAAATGAACATGAAGGTTCTCAGAGGCTTACCCTCTGAATGGGACATGAAGGTCATTGCTATGAGAGAATCAAAGGATTTATCTAAGATATCCACCTTCGAACTCTTTTCAGACCTGAAGGCTTATGAATTTGACATAAGCAGAAGAAAAGAACCTGACAGCAGTAAGGTTACAACACTAGTGGCTGACAACCTTGCAGCTACAAGTTCTGATGATGAAGACTTGACTCTTTTTATAAAGCAGCTCAAGAAGTTTGGCAAATGGACTAAGAAGAAACAGTTCACACCAAAGGAGGATGATAAGGTGAAATCTACAGCACCTAACTTAACTTACTTGTGCTATAACTGCAGAAAGCCTGGACATTACATCAAGGATTGTCCATATCCCAAAGCTGAGAAGTATACAGATGAAGAAAAGAGAATCAGAAAAAATAGAAAGAAAAAGTTTGACAAGGAGAGAATTAGAGCACTACTTTCAGAGTTTGATAAAAACCAGGAAGATTGTCCCTCTTCTTCTCAAAAGTCAACTGCATATTTAGAAGACTCTGACTCTACAGACTCAGATGAAGAAGCCCTAATCTGTCTTATGGCTAAAGATGAAGAGGTATGCTCATCATCATCAAGTTGTATTACAGAAAAGGATTCTTCCAGTGACATGCTTAGTGCAATGCAAAGACTACAAGAAGAAAATGAAGATCTTAGAAGAGATAATCACATTGGAAGGGAACATGTTAAAGCTTTGTTAGCTGGAGTAGAGGATGCTGAACAACAACTGCAGATTCTACAAGAACTCAAAGAAGGTTACAGTTGTCTGAAAAATGACAATGAAGAACTCTTCAATGAAGCAAGTTGTAGAGAGCTATAGACTGTGCTGAACTAAAGGAAACTATCATAACTCAAGAACTTACGATAGCTGGTCTTGAAGAAAGCAATGCTTATTACCAAAAGAAGCTAGATTGTTTTGGAAAGTCATCCAAACAATTGAAGAAGATGTTGTCTGAACAAAGACACACAAAGGTCTTGACTGGAATAGGATATAATCCTTGCATTTGGATGAAATATTTGCAAAAGTCAATTCCTAGACCAGAAAGGAAGTTCATCATAGAATCAACCCATGAAGAAGCTGTAAACTCAACCCTACAACCAGAAGATTTGAAATTCTTGAATTCATTCAAAGAATTGTCACCAAGAAGACAACAGAAGATCAAGGAGATCATGAATGATACTGAAGAAGATGTTACAAACATGTTGCAAAACATGATTTTGAAACCAACTGCAGAATCAACTATACAGTCAGAAGAAGAAGTCTTTCACAAGTTAAACAATGAAAGAAGACTTAACTTTGATAGATTCTGGAATGGAAATATGTCAGATATGTCTCCCTCTTCAAGCACTCAAAGAGGAGGATCAAGCAAGAACTGTAGAATTAACAACTCTACAGCTCCTAAAAGGCTTGGATTGCAAAGAGTAACACTGGAGGAAATCCAAAGTGTTGGATTTCTAAATAATTTATTTTATTTTGCAGGGACATGTTAAAACCACCAAAGGAGAGATTTGGTATATAGACAGTGGTTGGGCAAGACATATGACTAGAGATAGAAATTTGTTACAAAATGTGAAAGATCACAAAGGTCCTAAGGTTGTTTTTGGTGATAATGCTAGTGGAACAGCTAAAGGATCAGGAAGTCTGCTCAAAGGAAATGTTTATATCAATGATGTTTATTTGGTAGAAGGATTAAAGCACAATTTGCTTAGTGTAAGTCAATTTGTGACAAAGGCTACACTGTAGACTTTACACATGACATTTGCATAGTCAAAGATATTGAATCCCAAACCACAAAACTGACAGGAACTAGAAAAGGGAATGTTTACATTGTAGAGTGGGACTCTACAACTGAAACTACCTATTTTCTAGCTAATAGTTCCAATGAAGTTAGTTGGTTATGGCACAAAAGAATGAATCACATAAACTTCAAAACCATGAATGAACTTGTGAATAATAGACTTGTAAGGGGTCTACCAAACACAAAGTTTAGGAAGGAACATTTATGTGATGCTTGTGTTAAAGGGAAATAAATCAAGAAGACTTTCAAAAGAAAAACACACTCAAGCACATCAAGGATACTTGAATCACTGCACATGGCATTTTTTGGACCCATAGAACCTGTAAGCATAAGTGGAAAGAAATACACTTTGGTTGTAGTAGATGATTACTCAAGATTTTCATGGACAGTGTTTCTAAGAAAGAAGAGTGAAACTCTACAAAAGCTACCAGAATTATTGAGAAGGATTCAGAATGAAAAGAACTTGAAGATTGTGAAGATTAGATCAGATAGAGGAACAAAGTTCACAAATCAAGTCATAGAAGAATATTGTTCACTATATGGCATATTGCATGAATACTCTGCAGCTAGAACCCCACAGCAGAATGGTGTTGTAGAAAGGAAGAATAGAACACTCAAGGAGGCAGCCAGAACAATGGTTGTTGAAGGAAAATTGCCTAAGAAGTTTTGGGCATAAGCAACAAGCACTACATGCTATACTCAAAATAGATGCTTGATAGTGAAAGAACATAAGAAGACTCCATATGAGTTATGGAAAGGAAGGACTCCTAATATCTCTTATCTACACATATTTGGATGTAAATGCTACATACTGAATAATGGGAAAGAACACCTCAAGACTTTTGATTCAAAGTCAGATGAAGGTATCTTTTTAGGTTATTCTAATGTTAGTAAAGCATTCAGAGTGTATAACAAGAGATTAATGATTGTGGAAGAGTCACATCGTGTTGTTTTTTATGAACAACATAGCTCCCCTGAAGAAATTGTTGAAGACTCTAAAGAGGACAACTCTACAGTCACAAGTCAGCAACAGTATGTTGAAATTAAAACTCCTGTAGAATTGATCAACAAAGGCTTTGACACTATGATAGTTGAGTTACCTCCCTTAAAGAATATTGAAGATTTAGTCTATGAGAATATTCTAACAAAAGTAGAAACACCAACAAAAGGACCTGATGAGTTTGCCATATGTGAATCTACAGTTGTAGAGAACAATGATCAAAGACTAGAACCTGAATCAAATTTGATTTGGTTGAAAGATCACCCCCCTGAGCATGTAATTGGAAACCTATCAGATGCTGTAAAGACCAGAAAACAGATTCATTAGGCAATGTTTGCTACGTTTCTTTCATCTTCAGAACCTACTGATATTCATGAAGCACTGCAAGATGTCAATTGGATTATTGCAATGCAAGAAGAATTGAATGGTTTTGAGAGAAATCAAGTATAGGAACTTGTTCCAAGACCTAGGAATTACAAAGTGATTGGAACTAGGTGGGTGTTCAAGAATAAACTTGATGAAGATGGAATTGTGACCAGAAATAAAGCAAGGCTAGTTGCTCAAGGCTATTGTCAATCTGAAGGCATAGATTTTGATGAATCATTTGCCCCAGTTGCAAGATTAGAAGCTATAAGAATATTTCTAGCCTATGCTGCACATATGAACTTTACAATCTATCAAAGGGATGTAAAGAGTACATTTCTTAATTGTTTACTATAAGAAGAAGTGTATGTTGAACAACCACTAAGATTTGAGGAATCTACAGCTGAAGACATGGTTTATAAGCTTAGAAAAGTCCTTTATGGACTTAAGCAAGCACCAAGAGCATGGTATGACACCCTATGTGATCATTTGATCAAAAATGGATTAAAAATGGGTATGGTTGACAAGTCCTTATTCAGATTACAACATGGAAATGACATTTTGCTTGTTCAAATCTATGTTGATGATATAATCTTTGGCTTAACCAATGAAGAATTATGCAGAAAGTTCTCTAAGCTCATGACTGAGAAATTTGAAATGAGCATGATGGGAAATCTGAATTTCTTTTTGGAATTACAAGTTAAGCAAGTGAGAGATGTAATTTTCATCAATCGAGCTTAATACACTCAAGAGCTTATCAAAAGATTTGGAATGGACAGCTCTAGGCCTACCAATATACCTATGACACCCTCTGTGAGTCTTGACAAAGATGAGAATGGCAAAAGTGTTGATGTAATCAAATATAGGAGGTTAATTGGATCATTGCTATACCTTACAGCTAGCAGACCTGATATCATGTTTGCAGTTGGTGTATGTGCTAGATTCCAAGTTAATCCTAAGGAATGACACTTGAATGCTGTAAAGAAGATCATTAAATATGTCAAATCCACACAAAGTCTAGGATTATGGTATCCTAAAGAAGGAGGAATTGAACTCATTGACTACACTGACTCAGATTTTGCAGGCTGCAAGATTGATAGAAAGAGTAGAAGTGGGATTTGTCAATTCCTAGGTGAAAGATTAGTGGCATGGCACAGTAAGAAGAAAAATTCTATTGCTCTCTCTACGGTTGAGGTAGAGTACATTGCTGCTGGAAGCTGTTGTGCACAAATCTTATGGATGCAATATCATTTACAAGACTATGAGATTGATGCAAGAGAAACTACTATATTCTGTGACAATACCAGTGCTATTGCTATTACACAGAATCCAGTTTTACACTCTAGATCAAAACACATAGATGTAAGGTATCATTTCATAAGAGATCATGTTGAAAGAAAGGATGTAAAGTTGACAAAGATTCATACTGATTTAAATCTTGCTGATATTTTCACTAAACCTTTGTGTGAATCAAGATTTTCAATCTTGAGAGGTAATTTGGGAATGTTAGAATTGTGAAAAGACTCTGTGAAAATCACTAAATTGCAAAGACAAACCTAGAAAATTGGAAACTCATTGAAAAGGAAATTTGCAGCTGCAAAGTCATTCAACTGCAGAGTTGTTAACTCTACAGCTGTAGACTTGGCACTGAACTGCAAGTTCCTCACAAATGTAGACTTCCATATTCTAAACATGTCAACTGCAAACTTAGAGAATTTACAGTACTTTGTACAATTCTGAAAATTAAATGGAGCACTACAAATTCAGAAACGTCAGTACTTAGTGACAGACATTTTGGATTTATTCAGCATTTTAATTAATAAAATGTTTGAATTTGTGTAACATTTTAAATGGATTTAATTTCTATGACAGACTTAATTATAAGTTTTGGTTCAAAATTTAAAAACTCATAAATTTTAGGTTAAAGACAGTTATACCCCTCACTGTCTCGAATGTTTGTTTAAGGAAAGGTATTTAAAGGACTCTTCATCCTTTTATATCCTACTTTACATTCGAACCCCCTGAAAACAAAAACACTCCCTATCCCTCGCCCTCTGAAATAAACCATCATGGCAATGAAAGTAATTTTTGGTGACCTGTTCGACTTTGAGGAAATCCAAAAGAAGCACCCCACTGATGCGATGGAAAGCGTAGTTAGACATATTGTGAATCAAGGGATTCATTATTGTCTTACTCATATCCCCGGAGCTTATGATGATAAGATAGTCCACGAGTTCTAAAAGAATGTTGATGCAAATGTGGAGAGGAAAACACTTTCTATGAAGATGCAAGGAAAAAGTGTTAATATTACAGCTGAAGACATTTGCAGAGCATTACATTTGAGGAATGGAGGTGACCCTCATGACAACCTTAATTTCTCTGATGAAGACAAAAGATATTGGAGGAAGTTCAATACAAAGAAGCCGTTTCCTGAGAATTGGAAGAGGACATTCAAGAAGAACGACCTTGTAGTTGAGTATGTATATCTTTATGAAGCTATAGATAAATGTCTTTTATGTAGAACTGTAGCTCATGATACTAGCACTATACTTATGTGGGAATTGATGATAGCAATAGATAAATAAGTTAAGATTGATATTGGAGAACTATTGCTTAGAAACATTGGTAATGATGTTGTGAAAGCTGGCAAGAACAAAGGTTTTGGCTTATTTTTTATTTATATTCTGAAAGAGGTAGGTTTCTCTTTGTTTAATGGCCACAATGGACAACCTATCCTTGTTCATCGAATTATTGGGAAAGCCAACTTCAAGAGAGGAGCTGTGGATGCTCCTATGGCTACAAAATATAAGAAAAGGAAGAAGAACAAATCTGATGCATAGAAGAGTACAGTTGCAAGTCCTCTAAAGCACTATGAGAGGAAGAAGAAAGATGTAAGGAGGAAACTTTTGTTGGTAGATGAACCCAGTGAATCAGAAGATGAAGTTGATAGAGAAAGAAGAGCAAAGAAATATCACTCAAGGAAAGCTACAGATGAAGAGACTGACAAGTCTACAGCTGTAGACTTGGCAAATATACAACCTGAGGAAGAAATCCCTGAAATTCAAGTCACTGAAGTTTCTGAAGCTCAAACTGAACAACTCCCTATTGTTCCAGTTGAAAGAGTAGATGGCTTTGAAGAGGAAAGACATAGATTTGATGACTAGAAGCTTGTAAGGGAAGAACTGGAAAAGTTGACAGTTGAAGAGAGGAATTTGTTCCAGTGGGTTGTTGACTGGACAAATTGTAGTGATGTAAATGAGTTGATGAAGCCAAATTTCTTCGATGAGTTTCTTGCTGAGAAACTGAGGAAAAACAAAGAAAAAGGAAAACAAGTAGTTGCTGAAGTTTCAGAAAAGCAAAAGATTACAAAGTCAGCAGCTGCAGCTTTAAGAGTTGCAATGGGATCTGAGAGAGATCCAGAAGCTGAATTCCCTGAGGCTAACTATGAGGTAGTCAGCTCAGAAAGTGAAGAGGAAATTCCACAGAGAGTTGGTGAAGGAAGTCATCAAGTAGTTGAAGCAGAGGGCTTAACTACTTTGGCTGCAGATCCAATTGTGAATGTTGATGAGATGGCTCTTGAACAACCTAAATCTGAGAAAGAGAAAGAAAAAGAGGCAGAGAAAGCTGCTTCATCTTGCAAAGAGCCCAAGGACAAGACTGATGATGATGAAGGCAATGATGATGATGCACCAATGGGTGGTGCTCAAACTCAAACTGCACATATTGAAGTTCAACCTACTGAAGAGGCTCAAGCTGATGAGCAAATCATTGAAGATACATCTAAAGAAATTGATGAAAGTGCAAAGTATTTATCTAATCCTATCACAAGTATTTTCAATCAGCCTCCTCCTGCAATGTTTACACTTGAAGAAATTTATTAGCAAGGTACTCTTCCCCTGCAGAGTCTATCAGCCTTGGAAAGAGAAAATATAGATGACTATATGGCTGATTTCTCTACAAAAAAGACAGATCTTGTCTTAACTCCTAGCAAGAGGAAGGCTACTATTGAAGACTCTACAACTGTAGAGTTAGTACCTTCTAAAGCTCAGAAAATTGGAAAAGGAAAGGAGTTGATCATTAGGGAAGTAGAATCTGAAGAAGAAGATAGTGATACAATTCCCAAGTTGACACCAAAAGAAATTGTATCTAAGCTACAGGATTTGGAAGATTCATTCAAGGGTATTGAAGCTAAAATCATAAAGCAAGTGAAAAGGGTGCCTGATACTACAATATCTCAGAAAGTAAGGAAAGGCATGGAAGACTTGGTTAAGAAAGTTGAAGAAAGAGGCTTAGAGGAAAAGAGAGTACTTGAAAAGAACTTCAAAGCAGTTGTGGATAGTCTACTGAAGCAGAATGAATTGGTCAGACAGGACATCATTCAGAAAACAAGAGAAATCACTACTCTACAGTCAGACATTAACCTTATGAAAGATGACTCTTTCAATCTGAAGCTAGAAGTTCAAGGAATGAAGAATGAGATGACAAGAATGATTTCCAGCAATGAAGGCTTGAAGATAGATTTAATGAGCAAACTTTCTACCACTTTGTCACATATTGATGTTGGCAAAAAGGGGGAAAGTGGAATTGAAAAAGAAATCAAAGAAGGAGATAAAGTGACTGACAGTATCTTGGAGAATGTTAAAGGCATTGGAAAATCATTGGTTAAGGAATTTGAAGTGGCAAAGTCAAAAGATTTATCTTTAAGACTGGGTGAACAGCCAGAGGAAAGATCACAACCAGAACAGATAAAGGGAAGTTATCAAGGAAGAAAGATTATACAAATCCCCAAATCTACAGCTGGGAAGCAATCTACTGCTAAAAAGCCTGCTGGTTACTGGGAAAAGACTGTGAAAGAGTCTCAAGCAAGGAAGAAAGAGAAGGAAGAAAGAGAAAAAGAAGAAAGAGAGAAACAGAGAATGAAAGACTCTGAGGAATCTACAGCTGTTGTAAATGTTCAACCTTTGAATATTCAACCTATAAGCATGATACCCTCTGAAGAAAATAATGAAGAAGCTGAAAAGGAGAAAGCAATGAAATCTGAATTTGACATTTTGCGGGAAGAATTTCTGAGTATCTGTAATAGGCACACAGTGATCAAGAGGATCAAGTATAAGAAAGACAGATTTCAGAAATTTATAGCTTTTAAGGCAGATGGAACTCTACAAAGGAGATAATGCTCATCTCCTTGGTGGAAAGAAGAAGAGAGCTCCACTTCCTAAGAAAATTTTCAAATCCAAGAAAGAAGAAGAAGATTTTGAAGAATATGAATTCCAAATGATGATGAAGTATATAAAGGAAGATGAAAAGAACATGAAGCTAACTGAACAAGGTATTCTGAAACCAATTGGAGACTCTGCAGATGAAGAAGAAGAAGAAGAAGATGTTGATCCCAAGCATAGGAGGAGATGAAGACTCAATAGATTAGGCACTAAAACTACTTAGTTTCTAGTCTAATTGTGTTTTGTAAGCTGTACCTTGAACCTTTTATTTATGCAGTTTTTCCTTCTGTTGGTTTATTTGGTTTTGTTTGTTCTGCTCTTGTTTCTGTTCTTTATGGCAATATCTTATTGCTATTGTTGTTTGTTTTGATGATGTGTTTTGCCAACATCAAAATAGGGGGAAATTGTTAAGTACCTTGGTCTAGATTTTGATGTGTGCAAAACATATGTTTAATTGGTTAATTTAATCTAACACTTGTTCTAAGAAAATTGGTTTTTGAAAGTTATAGTTGTAAGTGAAGTCTGAAGCTGTATACTTGATCATTCTACAGCCAGACATGACCCATGATTAGGGTCTTAATTGCATGTTTTTGCATCCATTTCTCTATGGTTTTGATGTGCTTATGTTCATATTTGACCCTAAAATGCTATACTTTGTGCATTTAACCCTTTTTGGCTAGAAAATTATGTTTGTAGTAAAAATGAGCAAAAATCGGCAAGAGACGAGCACGTTCGTAAAAGTCCAGAAATTGTGAGTTGATCTAATGGAGGCAAATGATAGACCATGTCAAAGAGTTCGAAGAGAGGATCACAACGGAAAAAGAATCGAGTCAATCGGAGCTCTAGAACTCAAGATATGAAGAAAATGAGGAAGTCGAGGATCGATCGCACAAGACAAGGCCAGACTCGAGCGACCACAAGGCCAGACTCGAGCGACCACAAGCATGGACTCGAGCGACAACCCTCTGGTTCAAGTTGGAGGTGATCACTCGAGTGACCACTCGAGCTGGACTCGAGTGGCCACTGTTGTCCACTCGAGTGATGCCCTGATTTCTTATTTTTTTGAAGGGCAGTTCCATCTTTTTGCGCGTTTAATGAAGGGCATTTTGGACCAAACATTGTGAGCACTATAAATACTCCAAGGATCAGATTCTCAAGGCATCCAAGTCACATTAGTTCATAATCATAGTTAAATTCTTAGATTAGAGAGAGAGAGGTAGTTACTTGTGGGTTTCTTAAGATTTCTTCTCACAAATTCTTAGATAACTTTTGATCTACCGCTTTGATCGTTGATCCGTTAATTCCTGCATTCTTGTCTGGTCTAAGGCTACATTCTCACCGATTGAATTTCAATTTCCATTGTCGGATTGCTAGTTAACATTTTAGAGGTAAATTGTATCTTTCCAATTTTCATTGTAATAGGTAAATCTCTTTACATATCTTGCTTAATGATGATTGTTCCTAGCTTAATTGTTCTCATGTTTACTCAATTAACCATGAGCTAATTTCTTTATGTGTTAGTGTATGATTCCTATGGAGTAGTGTAGTGATATGTTGATCTTTTGAATGATTTGAGTTGTTGTATGATCAATTCTCTACATTGATGGATTGTATGAATACTTGCATGTGTAGATGATAATAAGGGCCATTAGGGAGTTAGTCTCTTGCGAAAGTAGAGCTATTTTGCTAAACTTTCTTGTATTAAGGCCAATGCATATCAAGTGTTTGATAAAACTCCTAAGATAGTGAGAATTATCTCTAGTGAATTGTATGAACAATTAGAGGCTTTGATATGTTATTAGGGAAACCTTTTGCATGTTGGAGTGGCTTGCCCTTTGATTATACACAATCTCATTGCATGATAAAGTGATACTTCACTCCATGAAACATAGGATAGTACACTAGCACATATCACTCACATTTGCTCACTTTGCAACCCAAGGTGATAGGTAGTTTACTTCTTTGACGCATTAGTAGACGATAGATACATTTCCCCTTAATTGCTTTGTTAGCTAGCCAATTAAAACAACGAATTTTCCTTACAAGTCCCCGTCTCCTTTGGGTTCGATATATATTAAAAATTGGTCAAGCTTACCACGCTAATAGCGAACACGTACACTTGCGTGAGGACTCATTTACACCGAACAAGTTTTTGGCACCGTTGCCGGGGAGACGGCTTGTTTGTTTAGTTGTTTGTTGTTTCCTTTATTTTTGATTGGTTATTTGTGTGAGATTTTTGTTTGTTGATTTTGTTATTATCGATTTTTGAGACTATTTGTGGTGTTGTTACATGTATTTTCTTTGTTTCTTTATGTGTTCTTAATCATGCTTGGTGAGTGTTGATACTTGCTTATTTTTGTAGGAGTGAACTTACTTGAAGATGGACGGATACAACCATTACTCGTATCCTCCACAATACACATACCCTCCTCAACCATACACATATCAACCTCATCATTATTCACCATCTCCATATCAACCACCACCTCGACAACCATATCCTTATTTTCCTCAACCTTACTCATATTCCTATCCATATTTCTATCCTTACCCCTATCAAGATTCACACTCCTACACTCATCCTTCTCCTAAACCTTTCCACAAAGAAGGGGTAGTAGTGAAAGTAAAAGAACAAGAGAAAGAAGAAGATCAACCAAAAGAAGACGTATATGGTCAAATTGATCGATTTCTTGAAGAGAATAAAGATTTGAATGATGAAGACTTCAAGATAATCTTGCACTATAATGATAAAGGATCTTATGATCCTTCTTCTTTCACTATTCATTCTATATCTCTTGACAAAGAAATTTATGACTCTACTTCTTGTGTTAAAATTGATAGGAATCAAGAAGAGGAGGAGAACGAGGTGAAAGAACAAGAAGAAGAGGTGAAAGAAAAAGTAGAAGGGGATAAGGAAGTAGATGATTCAAGAGGGGGAGAGGAGAATGATCAAGAAGAGGAAGATAAATGTCCACTCATGGACTTGAGCTTAATTGAAGAAAAACAACAAATTGAAGTTGAAGAGGAGCCTACAAATGAAATAAGCATTTCTAAACCCTTATACTCTTCTACTTATGCTTTAATTGATAATGTTGTTCAATGTGAATTTGTCTTACCTCTTGAATTTATGGATGATAAGATTGAATTGAAAAGCCTCTTAAAAATTTTTGATAATAGGAAATGGGGGTGGAATGGTGTTTTGAGAGGAAAAGAGGAAAATTCTTGTGCTTACAAGTATAAATTGATAAGGAAAGTAGGGGTGTGGGGTAGAAATCCAACTTGTTTCCTTGATTATGAAGCTTTGAGAGTAGAGTTTGATGGGGAGGATATCAAATATCCTTGGCCATTTAGCTAACATTGGTGTCGTCCGGCTAGGGGACGTTAAATCCAAGCGCTAGATGGGAGGTAATCCATCCTTAAAAAATGTTGCTTGTTTTGTTGTTTGCTTGGTAGTTAGATATTTTGTTTGCTAGTTGTTCTAATGAAAGAATTTGAAGTTTAGGGATGTGTTTTGATTTCTTGAACATTGATATGAGGTAGTGTATTTTATTATCTTGGTTGGTGCATGTGATTTATCATAGTTTGGGGGTTTAGCCTCTTGTTGTATATGGTGATTTCTTAGTTTAGTTGAGCTTATACATGCATTGTTTGATCATTGATTCATAGCAAATCCTATTTTCATCACTCTTTGCCAAACTTTTAGGATCCTTGATCCAAAAAAGTTTGGGGGGTGTGTTCGTTCTTCAAATTTTGATTTGCAATGATAATTGATGTGATTTGTGAGCTCTAGAAAGGTGTGATGAGGAGATTTCTCTTCCTACTCGGCTAAGAAGGACATTCTCATGTAAGTGACTAGTCACTCTCCTATTCTTAATCCCAACTCAAGGTATGTTTTTACACTCATCTCTATATGTGCTTTCATTTCCTAGGTTTAGTTTGCTTGATTTTTAGATTGCTATTTTGAGCTTAAGTGTTGATTCTTGTGGTATTGTGCTTTATTGTGCATTGCATGATTCTTGCCTCCACTCCTTTGCCAAACTTTTTAGACCTATGGTCCAAAAAAGTTTGGGGGAGTGTGATCATTTCGTCATTCTCATGGCAATGCTATTTTTAGATTGATTTTTGGAAGTATTTTTATGCTTTGATGCATATTGTATTGATGAGCCCTTGTTTTGCTTGTTAATTTTAGCCATTGTTGCTTGTTTTGAGTAGTGAATGCATAAGATATGTTTATCGTTGTGTGAATGAGTTGAAAGTCTTGATTTGTGTAGTGGAATTATTGCTTGATTCGCGTTGATCTTTAATACTTTTGAATTCATGATTCTTGAGATTTCATTGATATGAGCATTTTTTATATGATATGAGTCTTGATCAACCATGTCCCGTGAGATTTGAGCCAAATTTTACCCGTTTCAATCTTGAGCGGATGACATTTTTCTTGATGTGAGTTCCACACATGTGCATTATACTCTAGAACTTGACTTTGTTCTTGTTTGAGGCTACATTAGATAATGATTTCACATGATATGAGATGAGGCATTTTCTTTGATATATATTGAACCACTTAGCCCTATGAGCCTACCATTGATATTGATATCCTTTGCTCACCATTTTGTGCTTATAATCCTTTCATTTGGCTAACCACACTTTAAGCCATTTTCCTTTCTTTTTGGAACTCTCTTGTCCTTATGATTAGTAGAGTGAAAAGAAGGAAGGAAGATTGGTGATATGATGAAGAAAATGGTGGCCAATGTGGAAAGAAATTCAAGTTTGCATGGATTGATTTGAAAAGAAGGTTCAAAAGGCAAGTGCTAGCAAGAAATTGAAAAAAGGTTAACTTTTCATGAAAATTTGGTCAAGTTTGACTCAAGTGTTGTGAGTATGTTCACAACTTTGCAAAAAAGGAAGAATTATCTTTGAAAATGTGATTTTGAAAGAGCATGAAGATGAGATTGCTATTTGCATGAAGACATGATTTACATGATGATTCCTTCTATGCTTTACTAATCATACTTAGCCACTTTTATCCATATTTTCCTTCCCTACCAAAGAGCCAACACTACAACCTTTAAAAGTCCTCATTGATGTGTGATTGAATGGTCATTCCAAGTGGTGGAGAATGTAGACTTGAGCCAAGCCTATGGTAGTATTTGTATCATTGTGTGATGAATGAGAGAGCTTAAACACTTGAGTGTTGAGTGAAACACCTATCTTGAGAGGATCATGACTCATTGACTTGATTTTGTGCTCATTGATTTGATTTTGATAGTTGATTGAATGATATTGTATTTTAGATTGCTAGATATTGAGTGATGATTCTATGGCATTGATCTTGTGCTTGATGCTTCATACATACAATTATTCCCCTATCTTATCGCTTCGTTGCTCGAGGCCGAGCAACAATCTAGTTTGGGGGTGTGATTAGGGTCTTAATTGCATGTTTTTGCATCCATTTCTCTATGGTTTTGATGTGCTTATGTTCATATTTGACCCTAAAATGCTATACTTTGTACATTTAACCCTTTTTGGCTAAAAAATTGTGTTTGTAGTAAAAACGAGCAAAAATCGGCAAGAGATGAGCACGTTCGTAAAAGTCCAGAAATTGTGAGTTGATCTAATGGAGGCAAATGATA
>JAPKLY010000313.1:361277-412384 GCA_026898435.1 Prunella vulgaris
TAAACTTTCTTGTATTAAGGCCAATGCATATCAAGTGTTTGATAAAATTCCTAAGATAGTGAGAATTATCTCTAGTGAATTGGATGAACAATTAGAGGCTTTGATATGTTATTAGGGAAACCTTTTGCATGTTGGAGTGACTTGCCCATTGATTATACACAATCTCATTGCATGATAAAGTGATACTTCACTCCATGAAACATATGATAGTACACTAGCACATATCTCTCACATTTGCTCACTTTGCAACCCAAGGTGATAGGTAGTTTACTTCATTGACGCATTAGTAGATGATAGATACCTTTCCCCTTAATTGCTTTGTTAGCTAGCCAATTAAAATAATAAATTTTCCTTACAAGTCCCCTTCTCCTTTGGGTTCGATATATATTAAAACTTGGTCAAGCTTACCACGCTAATAGCGAACACGTACACTTGCGTGAGGACTCATTTACACCGAACAACCCTACAGCTGTAATGTTTCTCTACAGCCAATTTTGTATTTTCAGGACTCTACAGCTGCAAGGTTGAAGACCCCACATTTGAGACGACCGTTTGAAGAGAGAGAGTGCAAGTCAGAGATTAATTGAAGATTATGAAGACCCTTAAGCACAATTAGTGTAGCTCTCATGCACTCACTAATTAGTACTTAAGAGGAGGTTATTTCTATGATTCTGGAGGAAAATGAAGATTAGTTTGAAGAAAGCCAGAATTCTGAAGAAAAGGACAATAGTACAAGCAGTACTATCCTGTGTGAAGGATGAGGACCACTTCACACATGCCAATAGAGAGAGTGGAGCCTTTTCCTGAATTCAAATTTGAATTCTACAACGGATAAGTCACACCACTCAATCTATAAATAGAAGATGTTCTCAGAGGAAGCAACAACAACAACCTGCGCATACAAGCATTCAGCCTAAGCAAGTCTACAGCCAACAAATTTTCAGAGAGAGATTTTATTTTCTATGTGATTCATAGGATAGTTGGTTAGGATTTTCTTAGAAAGAATCAACTTTTGTTGTTGTTCCCTCACCTGTTTTTAATTTCTACATTGTGTAGATATCTCTTTGTGAGGTTTTCAACTCTTTGTGAGTTGTATTATGAGTGAATACGGTAGTTAATTTTTTGTTAGAATAGGAATCTGAGTGAACCTAGTTCTAAGGGGGAACTACTTGTATTGATTTTAGTGATCCAGTCTTAGTGAATTTGGCACCTAAGTGGTGTATCAATGGATGTATGTTGTCTTTTTCATAGACCAACCACTATAAATTTTGTCTATTTATTTTCTGTCATTTATCTTTCTGTATTGCATATTTACTTATTTGTTACATTCATCATTCTTTTAAAATCAATTGCATAGGCTTTGTGTTTTTCACAAAGAAACTGACTCTACAGCTGTCGACTTGTCTAAGTCACTCAGCTGTTAAGTTTGTTTAAATTGGTTTTTCATTAACACTCACTTATTTTCGGCTGCACATTAGAGTATTCTCAATACACTTTCAAGTGTGAGAATCCTTCTGATTTCTTGTCTACAAGTTATCTTTTTATTTGCAATTTTTAAACTCTGCAACTGTAGACTTCTATAGTCCACAACTGTAACCTTTGTGGTCCTGTTTTAAAACCTCTTGTAGACTTGTTGTTTTTGAACTTATAGAGGCTACTGTAAGGTTCTAGAATCCCCTCTTCTGAAAAGTATTAAAATTTTGATTTTGACTCAAGGTCTATTCACCCCCCCAAGACCTTGACCACTTAAGGGACCAACACTACATATATCCTTTGAGAATTCCGTCAAGAATTCCAATGTGGGTCAAGCAAGACCCACTTGCTTGCACCCATCCCCACTTATCAATGTTTTTTCTCTGTACTTTCATTGGACGATTTCTCACTCACCAAAATTCAGTTTTGAGATTTCCAACATACCATGATCATCTACTCCGCGAGTAGAATAGTTGAATCATGTTTCATTTCCAAAATTAAAATTTCCAGGTTCTTGGCAATTGGGCTTTGGGAGCCCATCTAATTTTTTTGGAGACCCAAAATCCTTTTTTGGGCCATTAATTTTGGGCTTAATTTTTTGAGTAATTAATTAAAGCCCAATAGTTGTGAGCCTATCTGAATTAAAGCCTTAGGTTGGATCTCGTTGATCAAGTCATCCGAATTTAAAAAAGTTTGAATTAATATCTGATAAATATTCGTTTAAGATTTTATTCAAATATTATCTCCCCCGTTTTTCTCAACCCCCATGTGAGCCGTGTGCCTATAAATAGATCCCCTCATCCCTCATTATTCCAGTTCCAAAAAAACCTAGATATCCTAGCCTACGAAATTGTTCTCTCCTCTCAGTATACTTCTTCTCTCATCTCAACTTTGGTTCAGTTCGACGATATGTTTATATCAGTGGTGCTACTGATATCTACGTGGAAACCATTTTACCTTTGGGGATAATACTCATTCTTGTGAGCACTAGCCAGGGCGTATTTCGTCTTGCGGGAAAAGGATTTTCCTTGACTTAGTTTCGACATATTGCAGTATCGGATCTAACAATCGCAAGACGAAATATCATACATACCTTAACATTACTGCTATGTCGACTCACTCAGGAAATGATGTTGATGTGTCTATGACACCTGTTAACTTTGGTACTGATGACAGTACTAATGTTGAAAACGATATTCAGGCTCCTACTACTGTTACGACTACGGGACAACATCCTGATATCTCGACATCTCTTGATGCACTCCTTGGTACTAATACAGTACAACCAAATTCATCTCGAATTCTATTCAACATGAATGCTCCAGGAAACCCTTTTGTAGGAAATTCTTCTGGAAATCCATTTGCAAATCCCTCTACACAGCAGTTTTGGGATTTTCATGACAACTCCTTCAATGGAAATTCGTTTCTAGGAACATCCAGTGGTAACCCGTTTGTGGGAAACCCTACTGCAAACCCCTTGGGGTTAACTAGTTTTCCACCTTCACAACCTGGAACCATAAGACCCGTGATGGTACATGGTGAAAAACCTAAAAAGTTTACCGGTACAGATTTTAAGAGGTGGCAGAAGAAGATGTTATTCTATTTGACCACTCTCTCTATGGCGAAATACCTCAAGGAGGACAGTCCGCCTGTCCCTGATGATAATGCAGATAAGGCTAGCTACAAGAATTATCTATGATACTTGGACAAATGGAGACTACTTGTGCTTGCAGAAACTATGTGTTTGGTGGGTTGGCTGATCCACTATACAATGTATATTGCGAACAACCCACATCGAAGTCTCTATGGAATACTTTGGAGAAAAAGTATAAGGCCGAAGATGCTGGAACGAAGAAGCTCGTCGTAGCTTCGCTGTTTGACTTCAAAATGGGAGACAACAAGTCGGTTGTGGAACAAGTTCAAAAGCTACAGGTGATTTTCCACAAGATTGCTTCTGAAGAAATGGGACTTCCAGAACTCTTTCTGGTCATAACTGTGATCGAGAAACTGCCACCTTCATGGAAGGACTTCAGAACTTATTTGAAACACAAGCGAAAGGAGATGAGCTTGGAAGATGTTATTGTGAGGCTCCGGATCGAGGAAGACAACCAGAAGAGAGACGGAAAGCAGTCAACTACCTCTCTCGAAGCCAAGGCAAATCTGATAGAGAAGAATGGTCAGTCTAACAAGAGAAAACGACCTAATGAGAAAGGTATTGCGGGGAAGAACTCTACTGCAAAGCAGTTCAATGGAAACTGCTACAACTGTGGCAAACCAAATCATAGGGCCAGTGAGTGTCGTTTGCCTCGTCAAGATGACAAAGGGAAGCCAAAACCAAAAGGGAAGGACACGGTGAATGTCGCTGAACAAAAGATCACAGATCTGGATATGTCTGTTGTGGTAACTGAATCCAACATGGTGGATAACAAGAATGAATGGTTCGTGGATACTAGTGCCACCTGCCATGTATGCTCGGACAAAGCTATCTTCTCCACTTATTCTCTTACTGATGGGAGAAAATTGTTCATGGGAAACACGTCATACTCGGAAGTTGCTGGTGTTGGGACGATTGTGCTAAAGCTCACATTGGGAAATGAGCATACTTTGAAGGATGTGCTGCATGTCCCGGAGATCTGAAAGAACCTAATTTCAGGTTCACTGCTGATTAGTCATAAGTTTAAACTAGTGTTTGATTCTGACAAAGTTGTACTTAGTAAGTTTGGTGTCTTTCTAGGTAAAGGTTATCTTGAAAATGGACTATTCAAAATATCCGTTATGGTTGTAAGCCGTAAAGGCGAAAACATTATCAATAAAGTTGCTTCTACTTTTGTTTACTCTGTTGAGTGCTCCACTTTATGGCATTTTAGTGGAGAGAAAAAACATTGATAAGCGGGGATGGGTGCAAGCAAGTGGAGAGAAAAAAACATTGATAAGTGGGGATGGGTGCAAGCAAGTGGGTCTTGCTTGTCCCACATTGGAATTCTTGAAGGAATTCTCAAAGGATATATGTAGTAACATGTGATGGCTTTACAAATAAAGTGCTTGGAGACTCTCTCCAATGCACCACACGGTCGCGCGCCGCCGCCGCCCGGCCCGACTCGGGTTCGAGGTTCTTGGTTCTTGGCAATTGGGCTTTGGGAGCCCATCTAATTTTTTTGGAGACCCAAAATCCCTTTTTTGGCCATTAATTTTAGGCTTAATATTTTGAGTAATTAATTAAAGCCCAATAGTTGTGAGCCCATCCGAATTAAAGCCTTAAGTTGATTCTTGTTGCTCAAGTCATCCGAATTTAAAAAAAGTTTGAATTAATATCTGATAAATATTCATTTCAGATTTTATTCAGATATTATCTCCCCCGTTTTCTCAACCCCCATGTGAGTCGTGTGCCTATAAATAGATCCACTCGTCCCTCATTATTCCAGTTCCGAAAAAACCTAGATAAAGCCTACGAAATTGTTCTATCCTCTCAGTATACTTCTTCTCTCATCTCAACTCTGGTTCAGTTCGATGATACGTTTATATCAGTGGTGCTATTGATATCTACGTGGAAATTGTTTTACCTTTGGGGACGATACGCATCCATGTGAGCACTAGCTAGGGCGTATTTCGTCTTGCGGGAAAAGGATTTTCCTTGACTCGATTTTGTGTTTATCTTTCTGATTTTTTCGACATATTGCAGTATCGGATCTAACTAGTTAAGCCCGGTAACTACAAGAATATCCACAACTTTTATAGTCCAATCTTGTAAAAACAAAGTTATTTCAAGTCAAAACAGGAACAATCATGGAAAACCGAGACGAAAACAAAAGACCTTACAATTGTAATTGCAACCACTGTTTTTGAAAACCGGTTGAACCCCGGGAACCGGCCATAGAACTGGTTCGATTACCCTCTAAAAACTGTTTTTACGGTTGAACCGGAAAAAACCGGTCAAAACCGAAAAAATCGCTCAAAACTGGAAAAAACCGGTCGAACCGATTTACTTTTATTTTTTGATTTTTTTTCTAAATTTTTTATTAAATTAAATCGTGAGACATGTTCCAACCTCAAAATTAATTTATTCTACAATTTATATATTTTGAATTTTTATAATAATATTTTAATTTGAGATTTTACTATGCATGACTTATGAAACATGCCATGGATTACAATTTGGTATTATAATTTGAGTTATTTTGAATATTTTAATTTTAATTGTCTATGTATTATTAGTTTATTGCAATTATAACTTATAATTTATCAAAATTTTATATAAAAATATTTAATTTAATTTATTTTTTAATATAATATATGTATAATATTAAAAATAGACTAAAATAATTTTAACTGTTAGACCGCCGGTCCAACCGGTTGGACCGATTGAACCGGCAACCGGTGCTCTGTCCGGTTTCATCACCGGTACGGTTATGAAAACACTCATTGGAAGTTTGCAACCACTAAGTAGTTGGCTTTCATCCTAATAGCACACACATATATAAAAGGAAAACTGGTGCAAGTGATACCACAATAATGTCATTTTTCCTTGGGAGTGCCAGAAAAGGAAAATATTTTTACACCAAAAATTAAAATGCCCCAAAATCCTATCATCTCCAATAATGATCGTAATTAAGACCAGGCCAGGTATGATTTTTCTGTCAATCACAAAAATACTAACTTTCAACCAATAAAATGGCAACTAAAATTACATCACAGGACCAAGAATCAATGAAAATGACCTCACACTGCATAAAAGAATTTAGCCCAAAATACAGAGAACCCAGCTATTATTCCCCCAAAACAATCCATTAACAGGTATAACCCATGAAAAGATCCATCCTCTTTAACACATAAAACCAAGAAAATTAGAAATTTTAATAATACAGAACTTATTCGCCAAGAGAATGCTAATAAATGAAACAGAGAAACCCAAGATAACAAAAAAATAAAAATTAAAAAGAAAGAGAGAAAGGTGTGTACCTAATGGTTGTTCGATTCGAAAGGGGGCTAACCGGGGGTGGGGGGGTGTGGGGGAGGGAAAGAAAGAACTAAAGAGGTAGGAAGTGGGCATATATATATATATAGGCGCAGTGTTGGCCGGCGAATATGCAATGTGCTTTTCGTTGTTAGGTGGCCGTTAAATGTTAAATGTTAGTTGTTAGTAGTTAGTACACGTTAGTTTGCTAAATCTCCCAAACACTCCAAGAATATTTCCAAGTCAATCTTATATCTTCCTTTTAATTCATTACCTAAGAAAATCGAATTCGAATCACTCACTCAAGTGAGAAGCCCATGACCAAGTGAGCTAACCACCTAGTTGAGTTATTTATCTTGTTCATTAAACCAAATGAGCCATTAATTGAATATGCATATTTTTTATAGATAAATAAAAACATTATGTAAAATGATCATATGACATATAAGATTGAGAGATTATTTAAAATATCCATTTTCAACTTAAAATTTTTTATTTTACTCACTTCAAATATAAATAATTCTTTCTATCCATTTTAAATGTAAAACAATTTTTCTACCCATATGACCTACAAACATCATCATTTATTTATTCCAACTCACCCACTCTATTCCACCCCATCTCACCCTATCCTACCCTACCCTACCCTACCCCACCCTAGTTATCAAATATTATATAATGCAATAAATTTTTAAAATATACAATTTTAATAAATTAACTAATTATAATATTTTTATCATATATATGTGATTATTTGAATATTTTAATGTATGGTGCATATTAATGAATATTATAATATAAAAGTTAAAATTTAATGCAAATTAATGAATATTATCTTCATAAAAATTTAATTATAAACTTTAATTTTTATGAATCACGTATCAAATCAGTGATTAATAAATAAATTTTTTCTTACAAAAATACTAATTGAAAAGTGCACTCTAATATATAAAATACAAACAGTCTCTCTCTTTCTCTCTCTCTCTCAATTTTTATTTATGTACCCATTAAATAGCTCATAAAGTCAACATATCCACCTATATGAGGGTAGTGTAGTTATGAGGATAAGGTGAGACCCAACTCAAAGTTATTAACTCTTTTATACTCATTTTATAAGGGTATATATGTCTTATATTATGAATTGAGTATAAAAGATTTTTTAAAGTAGATATGAGTAAAATAATTTTTTTTAAATTGAAAATGAGTATATTATGGTATTCTCACTATAAGATTGACATAAGTTTTTTTTTTTTATTTTAGTTTATGGTTTTTGAAATGTGATAAATGTTTAATAAAAAGTAATGAATTTCTAATAAAAATGACAATCACTTTCAGCAAAAATATTATCAATTTTTTTAAAAAAATTATCACTTTTCTAAAAGTGATAATTTTTTATTAATAAGTGACATATTTATATTGGTCTCGTGTCATGAGATGATCTCACACAAAATTTATTCATTTTCTCATTACAGTATAATGTCTCATTTAGTTCGTTAGATATCCCAAAATAAACTAAATGATCCTTTCGAATTTGATGTCTGGTTTAATGGATAAAGACTCAAGATTAATAAAAAGTTCAAGATTAAAATTTAATTTATCTAATGAATGATATATAATATTGTCTTTAAGTAGAGGAATAATAATAATTTATTGTATTTATATTTACGAAAATGCACTTCTTATATTGGAAAGTGATGGATGGCGCCTCTTCACATGCCCTCCAATCTGCCCCTGAAGCCAAGGCCGCTCGATTTCCGGCCCCACTTGCTTCCATCTCTACACTTTTTTAGGCAGTCGATCTAGGATCCGATTCTTTTTCAAGTTGAAGACACTGCCAATGCATGCCGTCGAAAATCGAGAGATGTGGTTCGTGTGGTGATTTTTTCGCAACCCCCTCTGTGATTTGTTCCTTTAAAAAAAATCAGATTTAAGGTTTTTGATTTGTGATCTAAGGCAAGTTTTGATTATGATCTTTTTTTTTAAAATTGATTTGTGATCTGAGACAAGTTTTTGACCTTTTTATTTAAGCCTATGGAGTTTGGAAGCCTTATGCTGAAAACACTATGCCTTGAAGTACTTTAGATGTTGATATGTTTTTCTCATTTTCTAAGTTGTACACTTACTCATATCGACTTAAAAAGAAAAAAATTGATTAAAAAATAAATTTATAAAAATTTACTCTAGTATTTTGATTAAAAATATTTTTCAAAATACTACTTATTTTACTAGTAAAAATTTAAATGATAACGTCAATCAAAATTTTATATATGCATAGTGTTTTTTAGTTAAAATTAACCTTAAAAGTAGTTCCTACCTAACTCCGTCACAAAAAAATTTACTAAATATGTTATTTCTAAAAAAAATTGATCTGACTCCGACCTTTCAATAATACATATTTAATCCTTACAAATTAAAAAAGATAACGTTACTCATGATTATGTATCTTTTAATTTTTTTCTAAACTAAAGGAAAGTAAAAAATCATTCTGACCCAACTCCGTCAAAGAAATATTATTGCAAATGATTTCTTTAAAATTACTAGTTATATTACTAAAAAAAAATTAAAAAGATAACGTCAATAATAATTCTATATATGCATAGTGTTTTTTAGGTAAAAATTACCTAAAAAGTAGTTCCGACCTAATTCCGTCACAAAAAAATTTACTAAATATATTATTTCTAAAAAAATTGATCGGATTCCGACCTTATAAATAAAATATAGTTAATCCTTAAAAATTAAAAAACATAATGTTAGTCGTAATCATGAATCTTTTAAATATTCTCTAGAGTAAATGAACGTAAAAAATTATTACGACCCAATTCCGTCAAAAAAATACTATTGTAAATAATATTTTTAATAAATTTAGACAAATATCCGACTTTTCAAAATACTAGTTATTTTACTAGTAAAAATTAAAATGATAATGTCAATCAAAATTTTATATATGCATAGTGTTTTTAGGTAAAAGTAATCTAAAAATTAGTTCCGACCTAACTCCGTCACAATTTTTTTTACTAAATATGCTATTTCTAAAATAATTGACTGGACTCCGTCCAGATTTCGACGTTTCAATAATACATATTTAATCCATAAAAATTAAAAAAGATAATGTTACTCGTAATTATGTATCTATTAAATTTTTTCTAGACTAATGGAACGTAAAAAATCATTCCGACCCAACTCTGTAAAAAAAAAAAAAACTATTGCAAAGGAGTTTTTTAATAAATTTGAAAAAATATCCAACTTTTTAAAATAC
This sequence comes from Prunella vulgaris, assembly GCA_026898435.1. Taxonomy (NCBI): domain Eukaryota; kingdom Viridiplantae; phylum Streptophyta; class Magnoliopsida; order Lamiales; family Lamiaceae; genus Prunella; species Prunella vulgaris. The sequence goes on from JAPKLY010000313.1 coordinate 370,958, forward strand.
TAGTTATTTTACTAATAAAAATTTAAAAGATAACGTCAATCAAAATTCTATATATGTAGTGTTTTTTAGGTAAAAATAACCTAAAAAGTAGTTCCGACCTAACTCCGTCACAATTTTTTTTTACTAAGTCTGTTATTTCTAAAAAAATTTACCCGACTCCGACTATATTCCGATCTTAAATATAATACATAGTTAATCCATAAAAATTAAAAAAGATAACGTTAATCATAATCATGTATCTTTTAAATTTTTTCTAGACTAAAGGAACGTAAAAAATCATTCCGACCCAACTCCGTCAAAAAAATTCTATTGCAAATAATATTTTAATAAATTTAGACAAATATTCGACTTTTCAAAATACTAGTTATTTTACTAGTAAAAATTAAAATGATAACGTCAATCAAAATTTTAAATATGCATTGTGTCTTTTAGTTAAAAATAACCTAAAAAGTAGTTCCGACCTAACTCCGTCACAATTTTTTTTACTAAATATGCTATTTATAAAAAAATTGACAGGACTGCGACCAGATTCCGACCTTTCAATAATACATGTTTAATCCTTAAAAATAAAAAAAAATAACATTACTCGTAATTATGTATCTTTTAAATTTTTTCTAGACTAAAGGAACGTAAAAAATTATTCCAACACAACTCCGTAAAAAAAAAAAACTATTGCAAATGATATTTTTAATAAATTTGAAGAAATATCGAACTTTTCAAAATACTAGTTATTTTACTAATAAAAATTTAAAAAAATAACGTCAATCAAAATTCTATATATGCATAGTGTTTTTTTAGGTAAAAATAACCTAAAAAATAGTTTCGACCTAATTCTGTCACAAAAAAATTTACTAAATATGTTATTTCTAAAAAAATTGACCGGACTCTAACCAGATTCTGACTTTAAAAATAATACATAGTTAATCCTTAAAAATTAAAAAAGATAACGTTAGTTGTAATCATGTATCTTTTAAATTTTCTCTAGACTAAAGGAACGTAAAAAATCTTTCCGGCCCAACTCCGTATAAAAAATACTATTGCAAATAATATTTTTAATAAATTTAGACAAATATCCGACTTTTCAAAATACTAGTCATTTTACTAGTAAAAATTAAAAAGATAACGTCAATCAAAATTTCATATATGCTTAGTATTTTTTAGGTAAAAATAACCTAAAAAGTAGTTTCGATTTAACTCCGTCACAAAAAAAAAAAAACTAAATATGTTATTTCTAAAAAAATTGACCGGACTCCGACCTTTCAATATTACATATTTAATCCTTAAAAATTAAAAAAGACAACGTTAGTGGTAATTATGTATCTTTTAAATTTTTCTAGATTAAACGAACGTAACAAAACATTCCGACCCAACTCCGTAAAAAAATATTATTTCAAATGATATTTTTAATAAATTTAAACAAATATCCGACTTTTCAAAATACTAGTTATTTTACTAGTAAAAATTAAAAAGATAATGTCAATCAAAATTTTACCTATGCATAAAGTATTTTAGGTAAAAATAACCTAAGAAGTAATTTCGATCTAACTCCGTCACAAAATAAATTACTAAATATGTTATTTCTAAAAAAATTGATCAGACTCCGACCAGGTTCCGACCTTTCAAGATTATTTATTTAATCCTTAAAAATTTAAAATAATATTAGTCGTAATCATGTATTTTTTTACTTTTTTCTAGATTAAAGGAACGTAAAAAATCATTTCGACCCCAACTCCATCAAAAAAAATACTATGATTAAATGTATATTAGTCATTTATTTTAATTTGGTGTAAGAAACGAAATAGGAAAAAAATTAGGGGTGAAAAGAGAAATTTAAAATAAAAAATGAGAATTAAGGGTATATTGATCACTTATTTTAAAAAAGGTTAAAAAAAGTTTTTATAAATTTGTGTATTGATAGAATTTACTAATCGTGTTTTTATGTGGATATTATAATGCGTATTAATTCTACCAAACAATAATCTAAGGATTTTTGTTCTTAGTGTTCTTGAGGGAGTAATATAGAGAGAGAGTGGAGAGTTTAGAGAGAGAAAGTAGATGTTGTGTTTTGATTGAATTCTTTTTTTTTAATAGTACAAGAGAGACCTTATTTATAGGTGTGCAAGTGTGAGGTGGCACCTTACGAGCCTATCTGGCTTCCGGTGTTGACGAGGGTTCCTGACCCTCGCCTTGGTCCCTCACACTGCTCCCTTTATAATGCTCTATGCTATTACACATACATATTCTATTCAAACACTCGTGGTCCTGGTCCTTCACACTGGGCGAGCTTCCGGGCGAGCTTCTAGGCGAGCTTCCATGCCTTGTGTGATTCCAGGGCCATATAAGGGCGGATTTTGACTCGACCCCAATGCCTAGGGGCGAGCTTCCTTGCCGAGCTTCCCTCTTAGGTGTGGCTGGGTACCTCGGCGAGCTTCTATTCTTACATGGCGAACCTCTCCATGCTTACCTCGGCCGAGGTTAGTAACCTGGTTCTCCATGTTGGCCAACCCTGACGAGGTTGGCCAACCCTGACGAGCTTCTTCATGTTGGCCAAACCTGACGAGCTTCTTCATGTTGGCCAACCCTGGCGAGGTTCTTCATGTTGGCCAACCATGACGAGGTTGGCCAACCCTGACGAGGTTCTTCATGTTGGCCAACCCTGACGAGGTTGGCAAACCCTGGTGAGGTTCTTCATGTTGGCCAACCCTGGAGAGGTTCTTCATGTTGGCCAACCCTGACGAGGTTGGCCAACCCTGACGAGATTTTTCATGTTGGCCAACCCTGACGAGGTATGCCAACCCTTACGAGGTTCTTCATGTTGGCCAATCCTGATGAGGTTGACCAACCCTGATGAGGTTCTTCATGTTGGCCAACGCTGACGAGGTATGCCAACCCTGACGAGGTTCTTCATGTTGGCCAACCCTAACGAGGTTGGCCAACCCTGACGAGGTTCTCCATGTTGGCCAACCCTAACGAGGTTCTTCATGTTGGCCAACCCTGACTAGCTTCTCCATGTTGGCCAACTTCTCAGCCTTGGTTATTTATCCTTGTAATTCTTCATTAGTAGTTCTCTTTAGTTTGCCTATCAACATTTGCCCCCGAGCTCGTTCACATCATGATACTTCTAATGTGTGGGCGAGCTGATTTGCCCCTGTGAGTGAGAGCTCGAGTGTAGGCAAACTCCCAACTTTGCTGTTCTAATTTGGCTTCTATTCGTTTTCCGCACGTTATTATCTTTAAGTAGCTCGTATTTTTTTTATTATGGGTACGCAATTGTTCGTCTTATACCACTTAGGGAAGCGAATCGTTCGTCTTACGCCGCTTTGGGCAGTGAATCGTACTTATTTATTTGGCACTTATTTGTTCGTTTTACGCCGCTTGGGACCGTGAATTGCTCGTCTTACGCCGCTTAGGGCAGCGAGTTGTGTTTGGTTGTTCACTTGGGCGATCGAGTTTTAAAAACCTTGCCTTAGACGTTTTAAATCGTCTGTTGTGAACATTTTCTTATCTTTGGGCTGTGGGCGGTTGGTGATCCTTTAAGAAGGACACCTTCGCTAACCTGGGCACTTTGGCCTTTGCCTTGAGCTTTAGATAATAACATTTTGGGACTTGAGTCCTTGCGGATTCCGAGCTTGAACTGTATAACGTCTTTACGAAGAGTGGGCCAGTAGTATCCCTGTATGATCGTCTTGTATGTCAAAGCTTGCCCCCCAGCTTGACTTCTACAGATTCCTTGGTGGATTTCTTCTAACACCTCGAACCCTTGCTTTTCAGATAAGCATTTGAGTAGGGGTAGAGAGAATCCACGTTTGTATAGTTGGCCATCCACCAACGTGTATCTGGCTGCTTGCTTTACTAACCGACTAGCTTCCATATCTTCAATTTTTTTTTTGATCGGAGTTCGCTAATCATCGCCTTCTTCCTGCCCCCCACTCGAAGTCTGATTTACTTTGTAATCGGACGTCGATGGGCCCTTCAACTTGGTGATGACTACCTCCGTTAGTTCTGCTTCGTCATTGGCTCGTAACCCACTCAAGGTTCGAGGTTATTACTTCCTTCATCAACGTTGGTGGGTTCATGTGTTTCCTTCGTCTTCTGAGGGATCAGGTTGGATGGTCCTTCGTCAATTTTCATCGGCACCGGTTTTTCAACTTGGACTGGTACATCTGCTTGAATGACCTCCATCCTCCCCGGTTGGTTGTCCACCTCCATCAACTCAGTCTCAACAGTGACGACATTTAGGATGTTCGACTCGTCTGCTGAGGGGTGTCTTTCGTCTTCAAGCGTGTGTACCTGCATTTTTTTTTAGCTCAACTTCCATCTTCTAGGCTCCGGCTGGTCTCATCCGAGGTCCTCAACGTCTGTTGTTTGGGCCATGTCGGACCTCATCTTCTTCTTCGTCATCTGAGTCCTCATTCCCCAATTCCTGCCTGGTTCTCTTGGCCAGGGCCCTCTTCACAAACTCGGCTAGCTTACCATCCTCATAAAATTTGCAGAGTTGCTTGAGTAGGTCCCAACACTCACTAGTGTAGTGTCCGATGGACGGATGGTAAGTGCAGAATTTGTTGGGGTTCATCTTGGCACGGTCTTGCTGAATTTGCCTCGGTTCACTCAGCATTGCTCTGTCTTTGACAGGCAAACACATGATCAACGGAGATGGTCAGCACTTGGTTCAGCTTTTCTTTGAATTCGTCCTCGTCTCCGAATGCCTTCGAATTTCTGGGGGCCTTGTAAATGCCCCCGTACTTCATTCCGGTGCCACCGACCTCCTTCAGTAATGCCTCCTGCATAGCGACGTACACCCCTGCTTTGTGTCGGAACTCTGCGTAGGTGTTTGGGCAAGACAGGTGCATTTTTTTCAGAGCTCGGTGCCCTTCCTCAGTCCCACCATCACCGTGACGATCTTGGTATCCTCGCTCACCGGCTCGCCCTCCAGCAGTATCTTATCAAACCTCTCCAGATACTACTGGTCGGTCTCGTTCTCGCCTTGGTGGATGTTGGTGAGTCGGTGTTTCTGGGTAAGGTTGGATCCAAACCCGGAGAAGTGGGCCAAAAACTCCCGCGAGAGTTGGCCGAATGAGCGGACTGACCCCGGGGTGAGTGATGAGAACCAGCGATGAGCTCGGTCCCCAAGGGTCAGCGGGAAGTTCCGGCACTGAGTGGAATTTGTGGCACCCACCGAAATCATGAAGTCTGCATATTTGGCCAGGTGGACCTTCGGGTCAGATTCGCCCTCGTATGCTGACATCACCGGGAACTGGACTTTCTTTTGGATCGGTGCTCGGAGGATGGCGGGTGCCAATGGAGAATGGGGAGAGTGGTGGCGTCAGGTCCGCCGGATTTGGCTACTACCTGTGCTTGTAGCATTTCGACAACCTTTCTCAGCGAGGCCAGCTCGCCGTTGTGGGTCACCTCCGGCGAAGGTTGCTCGAAGGTTGTGCGCCTCGTGGACACACGCCCTCGAGGTACCTCACTCTGGGGTGACCCCTCCGTGATAGGTCGGAATTGGCACCCTCCATCGGGGCCCAACCTATCAGCTGCGGGCCTCCTCGATCGATCATGGGCAGACCTACGAGGTTGTAGGTCCGACTCTCCCCTTTGTGATATAGCCGGGGCCGCCGTTCGTTCATTTTCTTTGCACCTCGGCCTCAACTTGCCTTGGAGGACCCCCCTCCTCAGCGATTGGTGGGTGGCGGACGCTTCGGTATAGGCCGAAGCTCGCCCAGTGTGCGGAGCTGGCTCCTCCACCACCTTGGCTTTCCCAGTGCGCTCCCTGTGCTGGTGAGCTTGGGCGGAGCTCGCCTCCTGCTCGGTATGGAGGTTGCTATATTCACCTCGGGTCTGAGTGCCCTGGATTGGCCTGGTTTGCTCCCTGACCTCAGTGGCTGGAGCTCGCCGAGGTACCAGGGCGAGCTCGTCGAGCTGCTTCTCTTGCAACCTTTGCAAGGTTGCAATCGTGCGCTGGAGCTCGTCGGGGTTATTGGCGAGGTCCCTCAGGGCGGAGTTTAAATCCTCCTGAGTCACTACAACTCACGGAGATCGTCGAGCAGTGTTCTTTTGAGGAGCTCGGCGCGAGGTCTCCCCCTCAACCTAGTCCAGGTTGCCCTCCTTCTACCTCCGGGTGTTCACCGAGGTCTGTTCCTTAGGCATTTTAGGGTTTCATCGGGGGAAGGTCATCGAGTTTATCGGGGGTAGCTCATCGAGTTCGTCGAGGGTAGCTTGTCGAGTTCGTCGGTGGTAGCTCGTGGAGTTCGTCGGGGGTGATAGCTCGTCGAGTCTGGGTAGTAGCTCGCCGAGTTGGGTAGTAGCTCATCGAGTTGGGTAGTAGCTCGCCGAGTTGGGTAGTAGCTCGTCAAGTTGGGTAGTAGCTCGCCGAGTTGGGTAGTAGCTCGTCAAGGTCGACAATTCCCAGTAAGGATAACTTGTTCAAGGTTCGTTCTAGCCTTGCATGCGGGTAAATTGTCCAAAGTTTGGTTTATTCACTCACATGCATGCGTTTAAGGTCCTTTATGCAGAATTTACAAACCCAAAAATCTGGGTTTTTGTCCGAAAAGTGAAATATGTGTGTATCTTCAAGTGTTCTTGAGCCTTGGTCAAGAACACCTTCAAATCTTCAAACAAACCCTCACCTCTGCTCTTCAAATTTTTCCTAAATTGGAGGTTCGCCACCCTCCTTCTAGCGCCAAATTGTTGATAGAATTTACTAATCGTGTTTTTATGTGGCTATTATAATGCGTATTAATTCTACCAAACAATAATCTAAGGATTTATGTTCTTAGTGTTCTTGAGGGAGTAATATAGAGAGAGAGTGAAGAGTTTAGAGAGAGAAAGTAGATGTTGTGTTATGATTGAATTCTTTTTTTAATAGTACAAGAGAGACCTTATTTATAGGTGTGCAAGTGTGAGGTGGCACCTTACGAGCCTATCTGGCTTCCGGTGTTGACGAGGGTTGCTGACCCACGCCTTGGTCCCTCACACTGCTCCCTTTATCATGCTCTATGCTATTAGACATACATATTCTATTCAAACACTCGTGGTCCTGGTCCTTCACACTGGGCGAGCTTCCGGGCGAGCTTCTAGGCGAGCTTCCATGCCTTCTGTGATTCCATGGCCATATAAGGGCAGATTTTGCCTCGACCCCAATGCCTAGGGGCGAGCTTCCTTGCCGAGCTTCCCTCTTAGGTGTGGCCGGGTACCTCGGCGAGCTTCTATTCTTACATGGCGAACCTCTCCATGCTTACCTCGACCGAGGTTAGTAATCTGGTTCTCCATGTTGGCCAACCCTGACGAGGTTGGCCAACCCTGACGAGCTTCTTCATGTTGGCCAACCCTGATGAGGTTGGCCAACCATGGCTAGGTTCTTCATGTTGGCCAACCCTGGCGAGGTTCTTCATGTTATCAAACCCTGACGAGGTTGGCCAACCCTGGCGAGGTTCTTCATGCTGGCCAACCCTGACGAGGTTGGCCAACCCTGGCGAGATTCTTCATGTTGGCCAACCCTGGCGAGGTTCTTCATGTTGGCCAACCCTGACGAGGTACTTCATGTTGGCCAACCCTGACGAGGTTCTTCATGTTGGCCAACCCTGACGAGGTTCTCCATGTTGGCCAACCTTGACGAGGTTGGCCAACCCTGACGAGGTTGGCCAACCCTGACGAGCTTCTTCATGTTGGCCAACCCTGACGAGGTTCTTCATGTTGGCCAACCCTGACAAGGTTGGTCAATCCTGACGAGGTTCTTCATGTTGGCCAACCCTGATGAGGTTCTTCATGTTGGCCAACCCTGGCGAGGTTCTTCATGTTGGCCAACCCTGACGAGGTTCTTCATGTTGTCCAACCCTGACGAGGTTGGCCAACCCTGACGAGGTTCTTCATGTTGGCCAACCCTGACGAGGTTGGCCAATCCTGACGAGGTTCTTCATGTTGGCCAACCCTAACGAGGTTGGCCAACCCTGACGAGGTTCTTCATGTTGGCCAACCCTGACGAGGTTGGCCAACCCTGACGAGCTTCTCCATGTTGGCCAACTTCTCAGCCTTGGTTATTTATCCTTGTAATCCTTCATTAGTAGTTCGCTTTAGTTCGCCTATCAACATTGTGGACAAAAAAGAATATGTACCTTAAAAAAAGGCTAAAAAAGAGTTTGTCCCAAAATAGATTCTACTAATTAAGAAAGTAAAGAGTGTTCATCCACAGGGTACGTAATATCAATTTATATACACAACTTCTCAATTTATTGCTGAAATTTTATTTAAGATCTTTTTTTAATGGATCTTGCACGTGAGATCATCTCGTGATATAAATTCTTTTCTTTTGTTTTCTTGTATATATTCTTGTAGTTAAATTAGAGACTGTGAGTCGGTAATTTTGAAAAGAACCAGTTTTCTTTAATTATTTGGGACTTTGGAGATTTAAATTTCCACCTAGAATAATATTTACAAATAATATGTATCGAATTAAAGTTTATTTGAGCTATATTTACTTAACTATCAATGTTACAACACATAATACAATTATTTTAAACAATGATAGTTGACGTATGATAATGACTATTTGTATATAGTTATATTTTATCTATTATCTTTGTTATGTTTTTAATCAAGTTTATATGTTTCTACTGAAGGAATGGAGCAAGAATTTTTCTCTAAAATCTACCATCAGAATTAATGGTGGATATACTCTCAAGACTCCCAGTGCGAACCATTATAAGATGTAAATGCGTCTGCAAGTCGTGGTCCGATTTAATCAGAAGCCAGGAGTTTGTCACGTGGCATCATTCTAGATCGGTCCCTCAACTGGCGGCCTTTAATTTCCGTCACCAAGTGTTCCAACTCGATGATGGACTGACCTTCAAATATTCTTGTCCTAGTTATTTACGTGTAGGCAGCTCAGTTAATGGTTTACTTTTTGTGAGAGACACTACCAATGAGAGGGCTTGTGTGTTGAATCGAATCACTCGTGAGTACATTCCCTTCTATATGACATGTTACATTTCAAAGTCACTTATTGGGGATTTGGAGTGAGCAAAACAACATACAGTTATAAGGTTGTCCACATTTACCATGAACGCATATACGATGGTGTGGATAGATTAGGTTACAATTATTATTCTGTATACACTCTTGGAACTAGAACATAGAGAGATATAAAACCCGATGCTTGGGCCCACCACTAGTACAAAGACGAAGGAGCTTTTGTGAACGGGAACCTTCACTGGTTGGTAGTGGACAAAGATAGCACTCACTGGATTTCGTGTCTTGATCTTGAAACTGAATCCTTCATTACTTTTTCTCCACCTCCTCTGCTTCTAACTAGAAGAGGTTATAGAGCAATTAGGCATGCTGAGGCATTGATGGATTGCTTGTGTCTATCCGATGGTACGGCTGATGAATTCGTCATTTGGTTGATGAAGGAGTCCGGGGTGGAGACATCTTGGACAAAACAATTCATCAAAAAGGACAATGATTTCATGGGCCCACTCCTAAGATGCTCGAATTTTTGCTCGATTGGACTTTTTGAAGATGGCGAGGTCTTGATGTTTTGTATCGAGCCAAGAATCTTCTACTACTCCAGGAAGAATAATACCGTTCAAAGATGTGAGTTGCCGGGATGGGATTATGTTGTGGACCTAATCGTTTACAAACCATGCTTTCTTTCATTGAGGCGTTTTGCAAAAGAGACTGTTTACAAGACCAATATCAAATATCTATACTATGTCCGTTGTGATATTAATTAACAATTTTGCGATTTCACTTTTATTGGGATGACATTTATCATGATTTTGCAAAATCATTGAGCCTTTATGCAAAGATTCTGTGATTTTTATTTGAATTAAGAAAGGCATATGCATGGAGTAGTTGGGCTAAATCTCTACCATGAAATTTATATTTTGGTGATCATTTAGGCATTTTGATAGAATTCAGCATCAACAGGATAGTTAAGATCCCATATAATTAAGTAAAAAACATAGTATGCAAATTTAAAAAAAAAAATTAATCTAGACAAATTGAGAAAAATAATTATAAAAGGGGAAAATATAATCAAAATTTTTAAAAGAAATAAGAGCTGATGCTTTATTTACATATGTATTCACCAATTGATTTGTGGATTATGACGAGTGCTGGCGAATTTGGAATTTCACAAGTCAGAAATAATAGGTGAGTTAATTTTAATCCACTTTATTATTTTTTATGGTTTATAGGTGATTTTTACCAAACGATGTCAATATGATTAGTTTTGTGAAACTAAAGGGTGCAAAAGAATGGATATTCATGGGTTAAGTCCTCTAATTCTTTTTTATTACTAACGTTTCAATCTATTTCAGAAATCGGAGCATGAATTTTGATGTTTGTGATCTCAGAATTCTTCATTGTAATCTGAGTATTTAAAAGGTTGGTGACAGAATCCTGTGTTTAGTAATCTACTGCGGTGTTACTAAAGTGAACCTTAAAACAATTACCGCTATTGGGATTCAAGATGTTGTTTCATGGCTTGACTTTGATATGCTGGCTTTATGGCGTGCATGACATAATGAATAGATACAATTTATGGTAATTGGATGAGAGGGCTCTGGTTTATGGTAATTGGGTGAGAGTCTATTTTTGCTCTGGTAAATCATTGTTCTCTTGCATAGCTGGATTGATAATAGTGATTTTTGAATGAACAAAAAAGAACCAAATTCTAATAGATGATTTTGAAGGAACAAGGTTTCTTGTGGATGGGGGTTGTTAATAGAATTTCTTAATCGTTGTTCGTTATGTGGCTTTATATCGGATTAATTCTACCAAACAATAATCTTATGAATTTGTGTTCTTGGAGGAGATAATGTAGAGAGAGAGAGAGAGAGAATTTAGGGAGAGAAAGTGTAATGTAGGAAATGTATTAGAATTGTCTGAATAGTACAAGAGAGGTCTTATTTATAGGTGTGCGGGTGTGAGGTGGCACTTTACGAGCCTATTTGGCTTCCGGTGTTGACGAAGGTCTGTAACCTTCGTCCTGGTCCCTCACACCGCTCCCTACTTCGTGCCTCGTCCAACTACAATGCCTTAGACTAGATGGGCCTCATTAAAAACCTCGCCGTAAACCACACTTGTGGATAAACCGGACGGAGGGAAAAAGAGCACAACCATCGGGGTCCTATTGACTAAGAGGCGAGCTCTTGGGCGAGCTCGAAGGCGGGCTCCAGTGGTTCGGGCGAGCTCTGAGGTGAGCTCTGGTGCCTTGCGTGGCTCATGAGTGTCGTGCGATGATGGACCTCGGCGAGGTCCCCGTGGGGATAGGGGTGAGCTCCTTTTGGCGAGTTGTGTAGGTGAGCTGCCCCCATGTGGGCGAGCTCCACACTTCCGCGGATCCGGGCGAGCCCTGGCGACCTGCCAAACCTTGGTGATTACCCACATGCTAGTTGTGTTAGTTCACCATGTCAACATTTGCCCCCAGCTCGCGTACATCATGGCCTACCCAATATGTGGGCGAGCTGGCTTATCTCCGCGGACGATAGATCGGACCTCGGCGAACTACATTCGGTGAATGGCGAGCAAGTGGGCGAGCTTAGCCAGAGCGGCTATTTTTGGCCGACGTGGTGCGGGAATCCAGGAGTCATGCACGCCTTTTGAGGCCTCAGTTCCCGCCCACAATCATGTCAACTTTCAAATCTTTTGCAAATAGGTCCCTGTACTTCCCGGATATCTCACCTCATCCCGACGTCTATAAATAGGGGGAAGTGGATCCATTTTCCCACTTTCTGCATTTTCAAATTCTCAGAGCTTTCCCGGCGACTGATTTTTCTTGTGTTCGACGGATTTTCGAAGGCTCTTCAAGGTAGGATTCGATATTTCTCCCCTTTTCTTCTGCCTTTTACTTGATTTTTCTTTCGTTTCTTCGGGCTCCCTGAACGACACCGTACCGTGACTTTGGATTATTGGATTTTGCCGAAAACCCCTTGGACTTCTTTGAGACAATGTCGACACACTCTTCGAGCAGGACCTTTTTGGACCGAAACCTTGAGAAACGACCAATAATTGAGGATGAGCCTCTTTGGGTTTCGTATGTGGAGATCGGCTCCAGCTCTGAGGCGACCTCAGCAGCTCGCCAGGTCTCCGGCGAGCTGCCCAGCGAGCTGCGTCCCGATCCAGAGGAAGGAGCCTCCAGCGCCGTGTACCGCAAGGTATGGGAGGAAGGCGACGAGGTCGCCTAAGAGGAAAGAGTTGCCAGTGGCAACGAAGGGTCTGAGGAGGTTGATGAGGGCATCGCCAAGGTCGGCGAGGAGGGTGGCGACCTAGAGGAAGTGACATTCGAGTGGTTCCGTCGCATTGGTTTCCCCGAACCCCAGCTGGTCGAACATCAGGTCCCTGCCCAGGTTGTCCATCCATTCGACTGGGGCGAGTATGTCGCCTAGTATGCGACGAGCTTCCCCTGCCCGGACCGGGTACTCCCCGCCGACCCCGCCGACCTAGAGAAAGTCGCCCCGTCTGATTACAAGGCTGGCGAGGTGGTGAGCCTCATTGATGAGTGTGACCTGCCCATGATACACAGGAAGTATCGCATTCCGCTCGACATCTTCATGTATGCTCCAATGAAGAATTAGCGGGCCGACGCGCCTCCTGAGGGGTTGACTGCTTTGAACGTCGATGTTCTAAGGGCTGGGCTTACATTGCCATTGCACCCGATCATCGGCCAATACCTCGCCGACAATAATTTAGCCATCACCCAGCTCACCCCGAACGCATGGAGCAACCTTTTCGCCGCCTTGTCCGTCTTTGGATTGGAGGGCTACGAGAACGTGACGACCTCGGAGGACCTGGGCGAGCTCTTCGCCGTGACCAAGCGGGCGCAGGACGGGGCAGGATATTATTATCTGAAAGCTCGCCCGGTGGAAAAATTTCTCGGGGACTTGCCAAATAAAGTCTGTGATTGGAAGAAGCAGTTTTTCTTCATAGGCGGAGACTGGCGAGCCTCCAGCACGTACCACGGGCGAGGTGACCGTATTCCCACTCCAGAGGGATACAGGGAAGCCAGCAGTAGGTCCCCTATTTCGGTGTGTGTGGGTTGAATTAGATATACTAATTCTAATTTTCTTTCTTTTTGCAGTTCCGAAGCGCCACAAATCCAGCAGGGGCAAGCCAAAGGTATCTGCCGAATTTGACATGGTGCGTGCCATCTGCTGTTTGAGAAGTGAGAAGGATAGGCAGGTCGCCCACCTGTGCACGCACCATTGCTTGCTGCTCGCCGGGCTCCTCACACTGCCCCACCACCTCGATATCAAAGGTCCCGAGCTCCTAAGTTTTCAACTTTTCGGAGCTCGCCTATGGGGGGGTATAGTTCGCCCATCATGCTGACGTTTTCAATTTTTGTGCAGGTGGTAGCTTCGTCGCTATTCCAATCGCTGAGGTCCCCGAGGCCTACCAACTTGTCAAGGAGCGCTTCAAAATGGGCCCACCTCGCCCCAACAGACTCTCTCCGCCATCTGTGCTCGCGTTGGAGGCGAGCAAGGAGGCAGAGCTCGCCTCTAAGAAGGGCGAGGTAGGAGGGTCGGGGACCCAGAGGGAAAAGAACAAGGCCCCCGAGAAGCCTAGGTCTAAGACTGCGGAGGTCGCCCGAACCAGCCGAGGTGGTGGGTGAGCTGTCGTCTCCTCCGAGCGAGGTCGCGGGAAAAAGGGGCCCCAAAGAGGTGAAGGGTCCCGAGCAGGCGAGGAAGATCCCCCAGCTCGCAAGAGGACCAGGTACACTGGCCTGGTCGATGAGGATTCCGACCGAGCTGAGAGGGCCTCGGCCAGGTCTGGGCAGGGAGGTTCCGCCCAATCCACGGCCCCGTTGGCGGCCACGTCTATCCGGAGCTCGCCCCCCTCGCCATCTCCATTCGGGGTGCAAACTAATGATGACACGCTCCTTGGTTGGGACCCCGACCGAGCTCAGTGAGTAGCTCGCCCAGTCGATCTTCATCGCTTATTATCTCTTATTTTTCTAACATTTTTTATCTGTTTTGATCTCGCAGTTATGCCCCAATCGCCTTACCGAATCATCATGAGGCCCTGCATGCCTTCGAGCGATCTCGCTCCCTAACATCGATGCGGAGCCTCCATCTGGGCCTAGTCCGGAACACTGTGAGCGAGATGCCGAGGCATTGGACGGCTCCGCTGGTGGCGACCATCAATAGCCAGGACTTGAAAGAGAACCTCCTCCTCTCGGCTCACCACGCGAGTAAATTAATGCTCGCCAACCAGAAGGCTTTCGAGCAGGTCGTCGAGCTGGAGGCAGGTTGCTCCGACAGAAACAAAAGAATACTGGCCTTGCCGGACACTGTTAACAAGGCAAAGAGGCAGGCGCAGCTCGCCGAGGAAAGGGCCGAGGCATCTTTGGCCGCCGAGCAAAATGCCTTGCAGCAGCTCGAGAACATTCAACGCCGGCTCGTCAGGCTCGAGCAGGAAACAGAGGCGAGAATAAAAGCCAAGGAAGATGAGCTCGCCGCCCAGCTCGCCCAAGAGGTCGGCAACCACGGGATTACGAAGAAGGACCTCGCACTGCAGCGGGGCCTGGTGAAGAGCTCCAACACCGAATGTCAAAGGTTAAGAGGCGAGCTGGAGGTGAAGGCCAATGAGGTTGCCGAGCTGCGGAATGTTGCTTCCTCCTCGCCGGATCTGGCGGCTGTGAGGGCCGAGGCCTCGGACAAAGGATGTGTCCAATGTTACGCTGAGGTCCTGCGGACCCTTTGGTGGGCCCGAGCCCATAAGGACGACGAGGTCGAGGGTGTGGTGGGCGACTTCAAGGTTTGCCTGGATCGGGTTCCCTTTCCCGATGGCATCGAGCTGGACATCGGCGACCTTCCCGAGCTCGGCATTCCCCTCGACTTCGTACCGGACCGCTTTCAAATCATCAAAACAGTCGAGGTGCCGGAGCTGAACCTTGGCGAGGCGGAGGAGGTCGCTCGCGAGGAGGATCGCGTCCCCCTCACTGTCGAGCAACTGCAGGAGGCTTGTGGGGATGCCATGCTGAACTTGGGCGAGTTCGATGCCAGCGGGCTAACTGGTAATATCACTTTCAAGGCCGAGCTCGCCATTCCCGCTACCCAGGTCGCCCCTGCCCCTACCGAGGTCGCTGCTGATGTGCCTGCTGCCCCCGCCGCTCCCGACACTTAGGCTTTTTTCCCTTGCTTTCTAGAATAGCTTTTTTATTTCTCAACTTGTAGTAGGTCGCTAGGCTCCATAGCTCGCCTAGAAGGAGCTCTTTTTGTAATCTTTTGTTTTTGTTCAAGTAGATGCAGCTCGTTGGGCACGCGCAGCTCACCCAGAAGGAGCTTTTTGTAGTTCAAAGATGGCTAGCTAGTCGGGCTTTGTGGCTAGCAACACTTCGAACACTTAGGAATTTTCAAGTATTTTTGCCTTGAAAATTTCCTAAGTGTCTTTTGAAAAGAAAACGAGCATTTTTTGTCCAACTCTTCGCACTTCGGTTTTGCGCTTCTACGTTATAATTTTCAAAATAGCTCATTTTTATTTATTTTTCTGGTACATAACTGTTCGTCTTATTCTACTTTGAGAAACGAATCGTTCGTTTTACGTCACTTACGACTACGAATTGTATCTCTATTTTGAGAGTGCATATTCTTGGTCTTACACCACTTAGGGCCGCGAATTGCTCGTCTTAGACCACTTAGGGCAGCGAGCTGCACTTCGATTGATTCACGTTGGGCCGTTGGGTTTCATGAACCTTGCCTTAGACGTTTTTTGTCTTTTTCGTGAATTTTTCTAACTTGTGGCAGTAGGTGCTTAGTAACCCTTTAAGAAGGGTACCTTCGCGACCTTGGGCACTTTGGCCTTTGCTTTCGAGCTATTTAATTACAACGTTTGGGACCTTGGTCCTTGCGCATTACGGACTTTCTGGCACTTCGCGAGCTGAGGCTGGCGAGCTTTCTTGGGTAGTGGGCGACCTGGGGCAGCTCGCCTAGTTGGAGAGCTGCACATGTCCAAACACTTGGGAATTTTTCTGAATTTCTTTGACTTTACAAATTTTTTGACTTTTTATAGCAACGTAATTTAAATCGGTTGCCATCAACATTTCTGATGTAAACCTTCGACTAGTCTATTACAGGATTCTAGTCTATTGGTAGAACTTTTTTAGATGTGCCGCGCTCCAGGTGTATGACGAAGCTTTGCCTTCCGCATCTTCAAGATCATAAGTGCCGTTCGGCCAAGCTGCGGTGACTCGGAATGGTCCTTCCCAGTTTTAACCGAACACACCTGGTGGGGCCATCAACTTCTTTTTCAACACCAGGTCTCCGACCTTGAATTTTCGGTCTCGGACCTGGGAGTTGTAATACTTTTCTGCTCTTCGTTTGTAGGTGGCGTTCTTCATTTCTGACGAGGCTTTGATCTCCTCGATCAGATCCTTCTCTACTGCCAGGGCTTCGTCATTCTTTTCTTCATCATATCCCACCACCTTCCAAGTCTTGTTTTGGACTTCGATGGGTACCACCGCCTCACTTCCAAAGGCTTGGGCAAACGGGGTCTCGCTGGTGCTGGCCCGATAGGATGTTCTATAAGACCATAGGACCTCCAGGAGCTCGTCTGCCCAGCTCCCCCTCTTTTCCTCGAGGCGGAGCTTCAGTATGTGTTTCAGGATCTTGTTCACCGCCTTGACTTGGCCGTTCGATTGTGGGTGGTACGGAGTTGAGTAGTGTTTCTTGATGTTCCACGAACTGCAGAAGTCCCTCAACTTTTGTCCGTCAAACTGCCTTCCATTATCAGTGATGATTGACTGTGGGAGTCCGAACCTGCAGACCAGGTTTTTCCAAATGAAGCCGATCATCCTCTCTTGGGTTATAGTTGTGAGAGCTTCGGCCTCAGCCCACTTAGTGTAGTAGTCTACTGCTACAATAACAAACTTTACACCACCTCTACCCGATGGAAATGGGCCGATCAAGTCGATTCCCCATTTCGTGAAAGGCCATGGGCTGAAAACCGACTTCAGCTGGTTGGCTGGGGAGTGGATGTTAGGTACAAAAAGTTGGCACTTTCGACACTTTCGAGCGAAGCTGATGGCATCCTTGCGAAGAGTGGGCCAGTAGTAGCCTTGCCTGATCGTCTTATATGCTAATGCTTGCCCCCCAGCGTGACTCCCACAAATCCCTTCGTGAATTTCTTCTAACACTTCGGACCCCTGTTTCTTAGTTAGGCACTTGAGTAGGGGTAGGGAGAATCCACGTTTGTAGAGTTGGCCATCCAGCAGCGTATATCTGGCAGCTTGCTTTACTAGCCGGCTAGCTTCCCAGGTGTCCACGGGGGTTGTTCCGTCTGTTAAATATTTTTGGATTGGAGTGCACCAATCTTCTCCATCTTCACTGTCCTGCTGACCCCCACTCGAGGTTTAATTTATCTTGTAATCGAACGTCGAGGGGTTTTTTAGGGTGGTGATTACAACTTCCGTGAATTCAGCTTCGCCGTTGCTAGTAGCTAGCCGGGCTAGAGCATCTGCTTGTGTGTTTTCTAGCCGCGGTATCTGATTGATGTAAACCTGCGTAAACATCGAGATCAGATGTGCGGCTATCTTTTGGTAGGTCATCATCCGCTGGTCTTTTGCTTCATATTCCCCCCGGACTTGGGATATTATTAGCTGGGAATCTCCAAAAACTTGAAGATTGGTTGCCCCCACAGCTAATGATAGCCTAAGTCCTGCTATCAATGCTTCATACTCCACCTCCTTGTTGGTTGCTCGAAAGTCGAACCTGATTGTGGAGGTGAAGATTTGTCTGTCCGGGCTGATCAGGACCAAGCCGGCGCCTGCTGCTACGCTGGTTGATGATCCGTCAACGTAGAGATACCACAGAGCTACACGCCCCCTCGTCGGATCTTGTGGGAAAGTTAGCTCGACAATGAAGTCGACAAGTGCTTGTCCCTTGATCGCTGTTCGGGGTGCGTAAGTTATACCGTATTGGCTGGTCTCTACTGACCATTTCAGCAGGCGTCCGGTAGTGTCTGGGCGCTGTAGTATTTGACGTAGTGGGAAGGTTGTGAGCACCTCTACCAGGTGGTCAAAGAAGTAAGGCCTCAATTTCCTAACGCTCATCACCAGTGCATAAGTCAGCTTTCTGTTGGGGCGTACCGCAACTCAGCCTCGTGTAAGACTTGGCGTACGTAGTACACTGGGAGGTGTGTTTTTGCCTCTTCTCGGACCAGGATGGAGCTAATGGCCACCTCAGACGCAGCTAGGTAGAGGTACAACCTCTCTCCAGGTATCGGCTTTGGCAGGACCTGCGTATCCGCCAGGTATGCCTTAATGTCTTCGAAGGCTCGTTGGCATTCACTAGTCCACACGAAGTGTTTGTTGAGGTGGAGTTTGCGGGCCTTGGCCGCCTCCTTGTACCTTCGTGTGTTTGCTTTGATTGCTTCGAAGAATGGACGATTCTGGTCACCAGACCTGGAGATGAATCTATTTAGAGCTTCCATGCACCCGGTCAGCCTTTGAACTTGTTGTACGAAATTGGGTGTTTTCATCTTGATTATGCATTGGAACTGTGTCAGGTTGACCTTGATTCCGCGTTGGCTAACTAGGTGCCCCAGGAACTTTCCCGAATGTACGCCGAAGCTTGTTTTCTTGGGGTTCAACTTCATGTTGTAGTGTCGCAGTATGTCGAAGGTTTGTTTGAGGTGGTCGAGGTGGTCCTCCTTCCTCAAACTCTTGACAACCATATCGTCCACGTACACCTCCATGGATTCGCCAATGTGTTGGTCAAACATTTTATTCACCAATCTTGATAAGTGGCTCCGGCGTTGATAAGTCCGAACGGCATCCTTTCCCAACAATACATGTTTTTGTTGGTGTAGAACGCTGTGTGTTCCTAGTCATCTGGGTGCAGAGCTATCTGGTGATAGCCCGCAAAAGCATGAATGTCATCATCTCATGGCCTGCGGTGCTATCTACTAACTGATCGATGTGGGGCAGCGGGAAGTTGTCCTTGGGACATGCTTTGTTCAAGTCCGTAAAATCAATGCATAGCCCCCACGTCCCGTTGTGTTTCTTTACCAGGAACGGGTTTGCGACCAACTGTGGACACAAAGCCTCCTTGATCAGCTTGTTGTCTAACAACTTCTCCACCTCAACAGTTAGAGCTGCGTATTTGTCTGGTCCATACTTTCTTCGCTTTTGGCGTACGGGTCTCCTCGTTGGATCTATGTTGAGTCTGTGGCAAGCATGTCACAACGGGATCCCCGTCATGTCTTCGTGGGACAAGGCAAATACGTCCAGGTTGGACATCAAGAACAGCTCCATCCTCGACCGGTACGGTTCAGGTAACTCAGAGCCGATGAAAAGTTCTAAGTCCCTTTCCGGGTCCACCGGGAGTGCTGTCAATTTCTCCATGGGGTGGCTTTTCTCTTTTGACTTTTCCACCTTGGGTTGCTGATGAACTCGTCCCACTCCTCTTGTGACATCTGCGCAGGTTCATGACCTATGCGCGGTTCGAGGTCATCGGGTTGGCTTTCAGCTCTGGCGGGTCCATCAACTGTTAGTACCTCCGGTGTTTTGTCAACTTGGGATGGTGCAGTGACTTGGGGAGTTAGGTCAACGTCCATTGGTGTTGGTTCTTGATCTCCGACAGGTCTCCCATCTTGACTTTCATCGACCACCTCCATGGGAGCAGGTTGTTGTTCCGGCATAGGTCCCAACACTTGGTTGTTTTGGACCTCTTCCACTCCTTCCATAAGTGTCGGTTGTGTGTCCTGTGCAGGTCTTGACACTTGGTCAATTTCTGGCAGATCGCCTCCCTCCATCATCTCAGTTTCGATCGAGATGACGTCTAGGATGTTTGGCTCGTCTGCTGGGACCTGTACGCCCTCTTCAAGGATGTGGACCTGCCTAACAGATTTTCTGACCCGGCCGTCTTTGACTTGGAGTAAACACACTCGGGCCTTTTTCTGGTCACCTTTAATAGTTCCGGCACCTTTTGGAGTTGGGAATTTCAAACAGTAGTAGTAGGTCGAACATGCCACTTTGAATTCATTAATAAACGGACGGCCAAGGAACCCGTTGTAGGAGGACTGCTGGTCGACAACTAGGAAATCTATGAGCCTAGTCAGTCTCCTTTCGGGGTCCTCATCCGATACAAGCTGGATGCTCAACCTAACACTACCTAGGGGGACGGTTACAGCTTCTCCGAACCCCACTATCCTAGCGTTGCTAGGTTCTAGATACGACTCAAAATCACCTAAGGCATCTAAGGTGGATTTGAAGAGAATGTTGGTGAATGCGCCGGTGTCCATAAGTAGTCTGTGAACTCGGACGTTCATGATGTTGGTAGTTATCACCAACGAGTCGTTGTGGGGCATCAGTACCCCCTCCAGGTCCGCCGAGGAAAATGTCAGCTCATTAGTAGGCTGTGAGACGGACCTGGGGCCGGAGCTGCCTTCCTGGACTTGGTTTATGTCCCGGATTTCGGCCTTCCTTTTTCTCTTGGATATGGAGGATCCCCCATCCTGGAGACCTCCGGTAGTTCCGATCTTTTCCTCGAGAACTAAGAGTTCCCGGGTGGGCTCCATGTTTTGCTGAGGTTGGGGAGGTGCCCTCCGCCTGTTCTGGGGACCAGGTTGGTCCGCTTCCTCATCCTCATCATCGGAGGTAGCCCTCCTCTCGAACCTTGGCCTCTTAGCTGGGGCCTTCTTCACGAACTCCGCCAGCTTACCATCCTCGTAGAATTTCCAGAGCTGTTTGAGGAGGTCTCGGTACTTTCTGGTGAAGTGACCGATGGCTTGGTGGTAGGCGCATAATTTATTAGGGTTGAGCTTCGTGCGGTCCTGGCGGATCCACCTCGGCTCCTCCAGCATGGCCTTACCTTTGACGACAGTGAAGATGTGGTCAACAGAGACTGTGAGGACCTAGTTGAGCTTCTCCTTGAGCTCTTCTCCCTCGCCAAAGGCCTTTAAGTTCCGGGGGGACTTTGTACGTGCCCCCGGACTTCTTCCCGTAGGGCTTCCTCTCCTCTTGGGCACCAACTTCTTTCAGTAGTGCCTCATGCATAGCCACGAACACCCCCGCCTTATGGCGGAATTCTGTGTAAGTGTTGGGACATGCGAGGTGCATCTCCTTCCATAGGTCAGTGCCCTTCCTGAGTAGGGCCATCGCCACGACGACCTTGGTGTCCTCGCTCACCAGCTCGCCTTCTAGCAGGATTTTGTCGAATCTCTCTAGGTACTGCTGGTCGGTCTCGTTGTCGCCTTGGTGGATGTTGGCGAGTCAGTGCTTCTGGGTAAGGTAGGATCCAAACCCAGAAAAGTGGGCCAAGAACTCCCGCGAGAGTTGGCCAAATGAGCAGATTGACCCCGGGGCGAGTGAAGAGAACCAGCGGTGAGCTCGGTCCCCTAGGGTCAGCGGGAAGTTCCGGCATTGAGTAGAGTCGGTGGCGCCAACCGAAATCATAAAGTCTGCGTACTTGGCCAGGTGGACCTTCTGGTCGGATTTGCCCTTGTACGCAGACATCACCGGGAATTGAATTTTCTTTTGGACCTGTGCGCGGAGGATGGCAGGTGCCAATGGAGATGCGGGGAGAGTGGTGGCGTAAGGTCTGCCGGACTTGGCTGCTATTTCGGCTTGCAGCATTTCGATGGCCTTTTTCAGCGAGGCCAGCTCGTCATCATGGGTCACCTCCGGTAGAGGCTGCTCAAAGGTCGTGCGTCTCGTGGACGCACGTCCCCGAGGTGCCTCACTCTGGGGTGACTTCTCAGTGATGGGCTAGAATTGGAGTCCGCCATGGGGGCCCAACCTGTCGGTGGTGGGCCTTCTCAATCGTTCAAGGGCGGACCTGCGTGGCTGCTGGTCCGAGTCTCCGTGGGAGGTAGCTGGGGCTGCCGTCCGTTCGTTCTCCCCATATCTCGGGCCCAGACGGCCTAGGAGGACTTCTCTCCTTCGTGATTGATACGTGGCAGAGACCTCGGTGTAGGCCGAAGCTCGCCCAGTGTATGGGGCGGGTTCCTCTTTCACCATCTTGGCCTTGCCGGTCCGTTCCCGGTGCTGGCGAGCTTAGGCCGAGCTCGCCTCTTGCTCGGTGGGAAGGGCGTTGTACTACCCCCGAGTTTGGGTACCCTGAGTGGGCCTGGTTTGCTCCCGGGCTTCGGCAGCTGGAGCTCTCCTGGGCACCAGGGAGAGGTCGTCTTGCTGCCTCTGCTGCAACCTTTGCAAGGTTGCGATGGTGCGCTGGAGCTCGTCGGGGTTATTGGCCAGGTCCCTCAGGGCAGGGATCAGGTCTTCTTGTGCCACCACAGCTCGCGGAGGTCGCGGGGCTGCGGTGCTCTTCTGGGGAGGTGGTTGTGAGGTCTCCACCTCGGCCTGGTTTTGGTCACCTCATTTGGACCTTCCGGCAGCTGTGGAGGTCTATCCTTTGGTAGCTCGAGTGTTAGCCATTTTTGGATTTCGGAGGGGGTAACTTGCTGCAGGTCGCCGAGGTGGAGGGAGGTCGCCGGGATGGTGGTAATCCAGCTTGGGTGGAGCTGTGCAAGTTTTCGTCTAGCCTCGCGTGTGACAAATTATCCGGGGTCCGGTTTATTCGTGTACACGCGTGCATTTGAAAACTTTTTCCGGGCAGAATTTGTACATTAAAAAATTTGGATTTTTACCCGGAAATTTGGGTTTTCGTTCGAAGGGATGAATATGTGCGTGTATCTTCAAGTGTTCTTGAGTTTTATCAAGAACACCTTCAAATCTTCAAACAAACCCTAACTTTTTGTTCTTGATAAATTTTTATTTTTCAGATTCGGAGGTTCGAGTGCCCTCCTTCTAGCGCCAAATTGTTGATAGAATTTCTTAATCGTTGTTCATTATGTGGCTTTATATCGGATTAATTCTACCAAATAATAATCTTATGAATTTGTGTTCTTGGAGGAGATAATGTAGAGAGAGAGAGAGAATTTAGAGAGAGAAAGTGTAATGTAGGAAATGTATTAGAATTGTCTGAATAGTACAAGAGAGGTCTTATTTATAGGTGTGCGGGTGTGAGGTGGCACCTTACGAGCCTATTTGGCTTCCGGTGTTGACGAAGGTCCGTAACCTTCATCCTGGTCCCTCACACCGCTCCCTACGTCGTGCCTCGTCCTACTACAATGCCTTAGACTAGATGAGCCTCATTAAAAACCTCGCCGTAAACCACCCTTGTGGATAAACCGGATGGAGGGAAAAAGAGCGCAACCATCGGGGTCCTACTGACTAAGAGGCGAGCTCTTGGGCGAGCTCGGAGGCGGGCTCCAGTGGTTCGGGCGAGCTCTGAGGCGAGCTCCGGTGCCTTGCGTGGCTCACGAGTGTCGTGCGATGATGGACCTCGGCGAGGTCCCCGTGGGGATAGGGGCGAGCTCCTTTTGGCGAGCTGTGTAGGTGAGCTGCCCCCATGTGGGCGAGCTCCACACTTCCGCGGATCCGGGCGAGCCCTGGCGACCTGCCAAACCTTTGTGATTACCCACATGCTAGTTGTGTTAGTTCACCATGTCAATAGGGGTGTCATTAGAAAGGAGAAACTTTTGACATTATCAACTGATTTATTTTTCATCTGTTTGTGATATAATTAAGATTTGATTCCATTAACCTACGAAATTAGAAATTTTGTATATTTGGTTTCAACTAAGCCTGACTTTAAGTTATAAACTACGAAAATAAAAAATTTATTAAAAGTTTCGCAATCATGCACTTCTATACAGGACTTTCAATGACTTGAGAAACACTATTTCTGAAGGAATATGCTACCTGGTATCTTTATAATTCTAAACAACTAAGTACTTTCTTTTAAGTTGTCTTATAAACTAGATCTTAATAGCTTAGAAGACTTAATGTTTGAAAATGTGAGGTTTATCATTTAGGCCAGAGTTTTCTTAGATTTCGTTGAGCTTAATAAAAGTACTGTAAGAAGGAATCCTATATTATAAGAATATCATGTATGCATACAATGCCTCAGTTTGATTTTGGGTTCCTTCAAGAGAAAATTTTAGCCAACATTCATCTGATCATACTTAGTAGTTATTCATTATAAGGCCAAATGCATGTTTTAAGTTATGAAAAAGGTAGAAGTTATGAATATTTTATAATCATGCTTTAAATATAGTCTTTATCTTCCTTGTGTTGGTTCAAGATTATACATATGGTATAAATATAATCCTATGTTCTTTCTCCTGTACATTCTTAAGATATGTCCTAATTTAATAAGAAAAATCTAGAATTTGTACTTACAAGCTATAAAGTAAAGTTTGGGTGCTCAGTCTTTGGTGATTATTGTTGAATTCTGCTTATTCTAGCTAGATATTCCTAAAACATATGTAGTATCTCTAATCCTTGAGTTAGAACTTACTATGCTGAAGAATTAATAGTGTGTGATTTTGAAAACATTAAATAGATTAGGATGACTATCTTTATGGTGGAGTGCATCCATGCTATATAAAATAAAGAATGCATGCAGTTGGTTCGTGAGGAAAGTAAGAGTAATGGTGTTTTAATTAATGTCTTGTGGCCCACTGCATATCAAAGAATTTTCTTGCTTGATAGTTTCTTTATGTTTGGTTCGTAAGATAAAAGTATCTATCCGTAAAAAACATGCATGTTTTTTACGGATAGATACTTTTATCTTACGAACCAATAGTAGAAAATTTATCCTTGCTCTTATTTAAGGAAGAGCCTCCATGAATATTTTTCATAGCGACAGTTTCTTTTGTCATGGCTAGAGGAGACTAAGAAAACGAAATAAATGGTTTGAACATAATGAACTCAGGTGGTCGTAGAGACTGGGAGAATTCAGTTGTTACAATGAACTATATATAGATGTTATGCATTTTAAGGTTCTATTCTTATATAATTTGTCTATTGGTGTTGAAATAATATCAACGATATATTATAGATGAATATTTAATTGAAGATGATGTTTAGAAACTATCATGCTTCTTCAAATTCTTCAGACTAAAAATTTGGGCAGATTGAAAAATTCTACACACGTTGGACCATCCATTATTTTTTCCCTGCAGTCTACACTACATTTAAGGTTAATTTTTACAAATTAAAACCTCCAAAGGATGCTGCTACTTTTTGCAATTTCAAGTAGGTGTGAAATTCTGCGATTGTACTAACGAATTTATAGAAGTACTTGTGACTTTATGATTGTACTAACAAATATATGATTAATGGATCTATTTCAAATCCCCTATGTGACTTTATGATTGTACTAACAAATTCTGCACCTACCTATTATAGGAAGATTTGGAAAGATCTCCTCCAACAGATCTATTTCAAATCCCCTATAAATACTAATGACCCTGCACCCATTCAAGGTTACGGAAAATTTCTAAGATTGAAATTAACCAAGATTCCAAGAGCTCAAAGCATATTCAAAGCAACACTATGTAATTTAAATTTCCCTAGTGTTGCATTATGAATCTCTCTGTATTTGCTTAGACTGATAACCCTACCCTTAACATTGTTTAGATTGTAAGGGTTATCATAAAATAGTTGGAAAACTAGAAAGCCAAACCCCTCAAGTTTGTGAGTTGGTTGGTGGGAATGACTGAGTCCTTGTAAAACACCCATGGGTTGAATTCTTAAGGAGAGAAAGGAGACTACTCGTGCACCTTGGCACGTTAAAATACTAAATCCAATCCTCAGGAGAGTATTTCTCCCGTTTAATCAGGTCGTGGACGTAGGAGTTGGTTATCTCCGAATCACGTTAAAAACCTGTTTGCCCAAAAGTTGTCCACACGCAAGTGAACGTGATCGTTATATCGTCGTGGCAAGATTGACCAAGTTTAATATTTATCGAACACAGGGAGATGTGGATTTGTAAGGAAATTGTTGTTTCAATTCGATAGCTAACAAAGCAATAAAGGGGAAAGGTATCTAATGTCTACTAATGCGTCAAAAGAGTAAACTACCTATCACCTTGGGTTGCAAAGTGAGCAAGTTGTGAGAGATATGTGCTAGTGTACTATCCTATGTTTCATATGGTGAAGTGTCACTTAATCATGCGATGGGGTATTGTATAATCAATTGGCTAGCCACTCTTAACATGCAAAAGGTCTTCCTAGATACACATTAGAGCCTCTAATTGTTCTTCCAATTCACTAAAGATAATTCTCACTATCTTAGGAATTTAATCAATCACTTAGCATGCATTGGCCTAATAGCAAGAAGATTTAGGAAAATAGCTCTACTCTCGTATGAGACAAACTCCCTAATGGCCCTTATGATCAACTACACTTGCAAAGCATTCATACAATCCATCAATATAGAGAATTGTTCATACAACATCTCATAGCATTCAAAAGATCAACATGATCACCACATTACTCCATAGGAGTCATACACCAACACATAAAGGAATTAGCCCATGGCTAATTTGGTAAACAAAAGAACAATTAAGCTAGAAACAATCATCATCATACAAGAAATGTAAAGTAATTTAGAGAGATTACCTATTACAATGAAAATTGGAAAGATACAATTTACCTCTAAAATGCTATCTAACAATCCGACAATGGAAATTGAAATTCAATCGGTAGAAACGTAGCTCTAGCTAAGATGAGAATGCAGGAATAAATGGATCGACGATCAAAGCGGTAGATCAAAAGTTATCGATAAAATCGTAAGAAGAAATCTTATGAACCCAACTAGTAACTACCTCTCTCTCTCTCTAATCTAATCTAAGAACGTGAATTATGATTTGATTCTAAACTAGATGCCTTGAGAATTTGATCCTTGGCGTATTTATAGTGCCCATAATATTTAGTCCAAAATGCCCTTCATTAAACACGCGAAAAGACGAAATAACCCTCAAAATTGGGCCCAACCGAAGCCTCACACGAATGCACAACAGCGGCCGCACGAATTGATTCGTGCGGTGCATTCGTTCACCGAGCCACGCCCGAACCAGGGATGTTCCGCACGAATTCGGGCTTGTTGTCGCATGAGCCCGACTTCGTCTCGGTCGATTGATCCTCGACTTCCTCGTTTTCTTCATATCTTGAGTTCTAGAGCTCCGATTGACTCTATTATTTTTCCGTTGCGACCTTCTCTTTGAATTATTTGACATGGTATATCATTTGCCTCCATTGGATCAACTCAAAATTTCTAGACTTTTACAAACTTGCTCGTCTCTTGCCAGTTTTTGCTTGTTTTCACTACAAAAGATAACTTTCTAGCCAAAAAGGGTTAAATGCATAAAGTATAACATTTTAGGGTCAAATATGAACATAAGCACATCCAAACCATATAGAAATGGATGCAAAAACATGCAAATATGACCCTAATCAAAACCTCTTGTGTACTGATTTATTTACTGTTCAGGATCATAATTGTCATCATCATTAAACTGAGCAGTCAACATTGTTTTACAATCAGGAGAAATCAATTCTCTCGATCCTGAACCTATGCACTATCCTTAACCACTATTTCTAAGCAACTCAGTAAAACAGTTTTCAAGACATTAAAACGAGAAGAAATTAAGGGCTCACACTTCCGCACGTAACTCAAGCTTACTGAGATAGATATTCAACTGACTAGCTACTGAAGCGGTCAGTAGGTGGGTTATCTCTACTGAGTTTCTGAGAGCACAACATTCAGAACTCAGTTTACTTGGTTCCTGACTGACTTGTCCCTACTGTCCCTGAGACTATCAGTTCAGTGAGCATTCTCAGTATCGTCCTGGCTGAGTTTTGTAAGAGCATTTTCCTGAGGAATTTGGAAAATCTGATATCAATGTATCCCCCATACACTGATTATACTCGTTTCGGGACCAACAACTATTTTTGCATATGTTATTTACTTTCCATTAAATAATAATTAAGAATTACTTTTAAGTTATGGATGACCAAATTTACTATTATTCTAAAATTAATCGACTTCTTTTTCACATATACATTTATAGCACGTATATATTGAAAAGAAATGACTAGCATGAACTTAATACATTTCATTGACCTTAATATATTTAAAATGCAAAAAAATAGCGCGAAGCCATTTCCACAATATCATTATCCTTAATAATCATATTTTATTCACCCAAAATATATTAATTTTCATAAGAAAAGACAAATAAGCAACAAATATTATCCTAAAGGTCTTATTTTTTACCTTTATTTTATAAAAAAATTTAAAACTTATATATAAATATGTTTCATCCCACTTACACCTTATTCTTGCGATACTAATCAAACAAAAGTGAATTAGAAACGAGAATATGATTTCATTCTTCAATATATGATGTTTTAACTTTTAAATAAAAAAACACATATGATTGATATTTCGAACCCAACGTCAAGTGATCAAGGGATTTTATTGTAGAGGGTTGGACTTACTTAAATTCAATGAATTGGTGAGAGAAAAAGACACTTTAGACATTTCATATATATATTAAAATGATAAATATTTAATGGGCTGTACTTGGGACTAAATAATCTGGATCTACTCTTTTTTTTTTTTTTTTTTTAAAAAGGCCCAAATCCTTGCATTTGTTGGCACATTTCTTTTAGGAATGGAGACCCATCGGTAAGGCCCACCGGAAGATCGTATTTCAAATTCACAAGTCAAATTCCTTCGACGATAAGGATCTAGACGACGCCGCGTTGTGGGCTGTGATCGATTCCACTTTGGCAGCCTCCCTTTCTGCCTCCGCCAACACGCCCAAACCTTGCACCAAATATGTATTTTATGAGTCTTAATATGTCATGATATTTAAGTGCATTTTTAATAAAGTTACCTAATTTTCGGTGATAGTCACATATTCAAGGAATAATTATGATTGTTAATTTGACCAAATGCAACAACTGAGTGATTTTTTAAAAATATATTCGATTTTCATGACTAGATTACTCAAATTCTACTTGATTTAGAATTGTGAATAATGATTAATTAACGAAGACATTACATGTACTCAAACTTTTTATATTTTTTTGTAAACCAATAAAATGGCCCACACTCATAATTTTAACAATATTCATAAGCAAAATTACATTATTGAAATTTGTAAATTAAAGATGAACTAATATAAATAAATAAAACATTTTGCAACTCGATTTTCCACCACGTGCCCCTCTTCCTTTTCGTTGTCTCTCGGTGATTTTCTTTGCACTTTGTCTCGCTCTTATTTCATATTTCTGAGTTCTTTCGGTGTTGTCGAGTAAAGTTAGATAATTAGGTCAGAATTTTGAAGTTTCATAGTTTGTGAGAGAAAAGTTTTTTGTCCCATAACTTATGGAGTGTCTGTTTTGGTCCTAACTTAGATTTTGGTCTCGTAATACTTTGGGCTGTCCAACTTTGGTCTCATTTCTCCCGAAAAAGTGAAAATAATGTCCTTTTTCTGACATCCTAGTTGATATTTTATTATTTTCTATTAGCATTCAAATGATATGAATTTTTTTTTATTTGACAGCCACATCAGCAAGGATATCCGAAGGCCCAAATTCAACTACCACGTGCGTCGTGTATGGCCAAAAATGATATTATTTTTACTTTTTCATCGAAGACAAGACCAATATCTAGAAAAAAAAATTTGGACCAAAAGTGGGCATGTGATCTATTATAAAATGAAAAAAAAAAACCTTTTTATCTCATAAAGTTTGTGCAATATGTGTGCTATGATTAAGGTAGGAAATTTACTCTATCAGACTTTTCAGCAGCGTTCCGTGGCCGAGTATCCGTACTCCACCCTTGCAGACGTTCCTCAAAGGGAATATCATATTTCTTTTCAAATTTGAATATCATGTTAGGATCCCCTAACATTTTTCTTACTTTATAGTCATTTGGAGGAAGACCGATCACTTTCATAGAGCGCCCATTGTTTTCATTTTGTGTAATTGATATGTGCCATCGAGCAACATTACCCGAGTCCTAAGTGTCAAATAAAATGCACATGAGACACAAAATATGTGCAGGCAACATAACTTATTAATTTTTTTTATGTCAAATAATATTATATTAACACCTAATTGCATTTATAACGAGGAATCTAGAATATGCATTGCACTAATTTTGTACGCACCCTATCAAAGTGTATTTTTAAGAGGTCACCTGATTTTCACTGAATAGTCACATTTGTTTTAAAGAAATACTTACTGATATTAAAATGTAATTAACTGGTGACCAACTATGTCTCTTCAGTGAAAATAAGGGACAATGCAATTGGTGCGCTAGAAAATTAAATAAAATGTATGGATACAACAAAACACAAGTTTAATTATAACTACAAATGTATATATATGGTTGTGTACCTCATGTATCACGAGCAAATAGTCTTCTCCTTCATTTAAATGTTCAAAAAGCTGTAAAAATATCTTTCCCGTTATGCGTTGTGTTGTATGGGTTTCTTGTTCTTGCGGCTGCAAATCACAACATTAACATCAATATATTGATAATATTGAAAGACTAAAATATGTCTGAGACACTCATTTTCTATTTGTCACAATTAAGACTATAACTCACACAAATTTTACACATCATTTGAACATATGAATTAAATTATACCTTATCATATGGGCCAACATTTAGCGGGATGGGTGTTATTTCTCCATTCTCACTAAACCAATTGAATTGTGGACACCACTGCATAAAATCTAATCGGTTAGAATAAATAAAACTTTAAAATGCACATTATGTCATCAAACATTTTGTTAAAGAATATAAGGTATTTAAAATATTTTATAGGGAAAATATACATTTTTGTCCTATAAGTTTCGTTGACTTTGGTTTTCGTCCTCTTAAGTTTTGAATTTTTGTTTTCATCCTTTAACTTACCAAAAATTATGGTTTTCATCCTCTTAATTTTTGAATTTTTGTTTTCGTCCTTTAACTTATCAAAAATTATGGTTTTAGTCCTCCAACCACCTATAACCAGTAATACAACCGGTAATACATATGTGAATCCATTTTTCTTTCTTTTTTTAACCAAATACCTACAAGGGGGGGGGGGGGTATTTGGAGGGAATTAGGAAATGTAGGAGGCCTAGGATCCTAGAGTATAGATTTTACAACATGATCATTTGAAGCAAGTTTGCAAAAATTTACTTTATATTTATTGTTGTGCACAAATACAGATACTTTATAACGAGTGAGACCACTTCCGACCTATAAATGTATATACTTGACGTATGTTAGTAACAATTTGCTGGTAAGATACATTTGAAACATAATTATATACTCCATCCATTCAGTAAATTATGTGCATTGTGCTGGGCGCGAGAATTAACAAAAAATAAATATAAAGTAAGGATATTTAACGTAAGGATGTCATAGTGTATTGTGAGGTTCAGTTATGAATAAAATAATTATTTGTGAAAGTGATAATAAATTAATTATTTTCATAAAAAAATTGCATACTTTTGTTGGACGGACGAATAACGAAAATGTGTACACTTTTAGTGGACGACGGGAGTAGTAATTATTACCTCTTATATTTATTGTACTCTATTACATTAAATTTTATATGTGCTTTACATTTAATTATAATGATAAATTAATAATATGCGTATGTGTGTTAGACATAGAAATATACATTGTAATTTAAGTGTTCATTAGATTAAGTGTACAGTGCAATTTAAGTGCATTTTTCATTAGTCTTCTCTATTTTCATTTAAGAGTCATCATTGTTTTCTTTGAAAAGTTAGGTAGCTAAATCATGAATAACCTTAACTTTTCAGTAAAAAAGGAATAAATTTTCAATGAGAATATTATTTTTTTTTGCTTAGAAAAACTACATTATAATTTTATTTAATGAAGAGACCCAAATGATTATATATATGTACCTGACGGAGCTCAAGCAAAAATTCTTCCTTTGCCATATAGATATCTAAAGAGTCGAAAAAACAATTTAGTTCCTTCTGGTATTGTGTGTTTTCTTTTGTTCTCTTTTGTGTAGTTTCATCCTCGTCCCTCCTGCCAATGACAATATATATCATATGTTATTAAACTTGTTGAAAAGACTTGGTCGTTTGTATTTTTACTCTAAAGTCAGAGTTGTTAAATCATATCAACGCTAATTTTTATGTGAAAAATATGAATAACTATTTTAATATGCACTTAAATTACACTATGTGCTTTTAGTGTATGCAAGACAAAAAAATATTTTTAAAAGGTCAATAAAATGTATAAATAAGTGCTTGTTATTTTTTTCCAATATGTGCTATATATGTATATGTGAAAAGGAAAATCGATTTAGTTTAGAATAATACTAAATTTGGTCATCCATAATTTAAAAGCAATTCTTACTTATTATTTAATGAAAAGTAAATAACATATCCAAAAGTAGTAATAACCCAAACATAAAAAAATTAAAACTAATTAAAACATTAATATTAAATGGGCACCAAAATACTTGTTATCTGGCAATTATATATATATATATATATATATATATGATCAAAACGGCCAAATTATTTTCATACGAATAATAAATCACTTGACCAATTTTTTTAATTTTTTTTTTAAAATCTATTAAATTGATCGATGGTATTAGCTTGTTTATCATAGAGGTTATAACTAGATTAATTTCGCTTTGCCATGAGCTCATGTGTGGAAAAAAATATATAAATAAGACAATAAATATTACTCTAATATATGACTAATACCAAATTTATACCTCATGATTTAGTTGAAGTAGCAAATGTGATTGGTGCTGGTACTCCATTCACAATTAAACATCCATATTCTTCAAACCACTGCATGATATTCAATAATTTAGATTAAAATTAATCAGTAAGAAAAAGAAAGAAACAAAATGCTAAAAAAAATCTTAGTTGATCTTATTAAAAAAATAAGGGGGTGAATGCACACTTATTTATATTTCTTTATTAGTGGGATCATAATTCTTAATAAATGCACAAATCAAAATAGGTCATAGTAAATTTAGAAGAAAAATTAATCATCGGCCTTAAATAAATACACAAATCGAGATACTTAATAGTAAATTAAGAAGAAGAAAAATTATTCTTCAACCTCAAAATTGTCAAAGCTTTTGAAAAAGAACTTTTAAAATGAAAATTATTTGAATTTGGATGTACTAAAATAATTTTTCATTATTCATATATAGTGATATCGATATATTAGTATATATCATTTAAGCAAAGAGATCTAAACCTTGAAGTCGATGTTTGAATGTTAAGCTTCATTGGGTTATTCCAACATTTTGAACCATGAGATTTTTTTGGTAGTCACACTCCATTCTCTCAAGTTTTTTAACAAAAAAATATGTAAGACGGGGGAGGAGGAAAGAGAAAGAGGGAGAGTGCAATTTTCACAGAGAGAAATGTATGAGGTTGTGAGAATTTTGATAGACAATGGTGGTGTCAAATGAGAAAATGAAGAGCTCTTTTTATAGATTTTAGGCTGGGTAATGAATATGCATGAATTTATGTCAATTTGCCTTTTTTTTTTTTTTTAAATGTTATGATTCTTAATTTTTTAAATTTGGCATTTTATGTGTTTTATTATCTTTGATACACACAATTTGTTAATTAATGATGCTGCCATTTCATGCATGTGGTGTGTGCTTGATTTTTTCAAATACGGATTGAGAATGTAATGAAATAGAAAACTGCAAGCCAAGAGAAATTTTCTTTTCCCATTAGGGTGATTACATCCTAGTCCTTTTTACAAATTAAAACCTCAAAAGGATGCTACTACTTTTTGCAATTTCAAGCAGGTGTAAAATTCTGCGGTTGTACTAACGAGTTTATAGAAGTACTTTTGACTTTATGATTATACTAACAAATATATATTATACTATGTATACTATTTTTAAATAGGTGTGCATTTAATGCACTGTGAAAAGTGTCAGATGATGTGATCTCATGCACCGTTCACATCTAACCATTACTGTAGCAATCACATTATAATTATTTTGATTTATTGTCAATATTTTTCTTGACATGATTTCCAGCGATCAGTACTGCTCTATTTGTGTATGTACTATTGAACTGATTAATGTACTTTAATTGTTACTATTTACTGATTTATGAATTTTTCAGATGGTCTTTTTTTTGGCGAGTCACATCTATATTATTATTTGTACTATAACGATTCTTATTGTACTGCAGTATTTTTTATTGTACTAAAGATTTTGTGCTTGTACTATTGAATCCGAAAAACCCGATTAATAAGCAAAACAAGACAATAATCACTACTAGTAACAAAAAATTAACAAAAAAAAAAAATAGATTAATAACTTTTCCAACAAAAAAAAATACACCAAAAAACCAACACATTCTAAAGTAAAAATACATCAAATCCATCAAAAATTGAAGCCAAGAACATAACCAAAATATCGAAAACAAGAAAAAAATCCATATATCAAAGATAAGAACAAAAAATCAAACCCAAGAATTGAAGCCAAGAACAAAAAATAGAACCCAAGGACAAAAATCCGAAAATTGAAATCAAGAACAAACTCTCATCTCCCCCTTCATCTGGTCCATCTCGAAAGCCTAATCACAGCGGAGCTGGAATCGCCTTCCCCGACAATGGCGGGTTCATAATCTGGGTAGTGGGACCCCCCACTTTTACACAGTCGTATCGACAACCACAAAAAATAATGGTTGTTAAAAGCTGTTAATCGATCCCAATCGTCAGCTATTACCGGAAATGGCCAACCACCACCATTAATCACGCACAACACCGCAAAGTCACCACTGTACAAGCAAGCGACACACCTAAAGCCACCAGAAATTGCTCGATCTCTGCCTTTGTTGGATCAAGCGACACGCCCATTCACACCACCTAGAACTGTCCAAATATATGCCGAAATTGGCCACATAAGCCTTTCCGGCAACGACGAATTTGTAATTTGGGCGGAGAATACCTTCGGACCAATGCCGTAGCTCTTACCACCGCCATCGTCGCCCCAAAAATCTGCCCCCAATTTAGAGAGTGTTTGAAAGGGAAGAGAGAGAAAAAAGAAATAAATATGATTAGATATGGGAGAGACAGAGAGAGAGTGATTGAGAGAGAAAGAAAGGAATATATATGATTAGATATGGGAAGATTTGAACCTAGAGTTAATAAAGGAAGATTCCTACATTTTAATGTGATTAGATATATGTAGAGCATACCCATTTGTAATTATCTCATAAACATATACTATAGTTATAAGTATTTTTATAACAACAAAAATATTTTTTAGATTCTGAAATTTTAATTTTTAATGGCATGAAGGATGCACTTTTATTGTAGAAATTGTTGGTCCCGAAACGAGTCTGAATCAGTGTATGGGGGGAATAAACTGATGGCAACTTTTCCTTTTTCAAGAAATAAATTTTTAGGATTCAGTCAGCTTAAACTGATAGGGCTCACTGAGCCTGAAGTCCTTAAGACTGACAGGCTAAGGAACCATATACGTTGAATCCTGAAATGTTATCTGAGTGAGCTCAGTAAAGATAACCTACCTATTGACTACTGAGAAACTGGTCAGTTGGATAACTATCTACACTACAAGAAAAATGATGTTTTAATTTTACAACACCAGAAAGACAACGGTTTTGTTAAAAACTATTATGTAAAGTAAAAAATATGTTGCTTAAAGTATAACCATTGTCTTTTATAGATGGAATATGATGTTAGACAACGGTTTTGGTCAACCATTGTCTATTCTCAAAAGGCGGCGTTGTAAAAAAGTACTTTACTACATGAGTTTTTGACCTGTTGTATATCTATGTCGTATATTTGTGTTTTTAATAAAAATTATTGAAAGACAACGGTTATCGAAACGTTGTCTATCGTAAAAAGACGTTGTTGTTAAATAGTATGTTACTACAACAGTTTTTGAACCGATGTATATTTGCGTTGTATATCTATGTCTTCAAGAAAAATTTGCTGAAAGACAATGGTTATCACACTGTTGTCTATTCTTAGAAAGCGGCGTTGTAAAAAAGTATGTTATTACAATAGTGTTTGAACCGTTGTATATCTACATTGTATATCATTATTTTTTTGAAAAAATTACTAAAAGACAACGAGTATGCAACCATTGTATATCACTATAAAAGCGACGTTGTAAAAA
Organism: Prunella vulgaris; assembly: GCA_026898435.1. Lineage (NCBI taxonomy): Eukaryota > Viridiplantae > Streptophyta > Magnoliopsida > Lamiales > Lamiaceae > Prunella > Prunella vulgaris. The sequence goes on from JAPKLY010000313.1 coordinate 406,933, forward strand.
GTTTTATATTTTCATAATATGGTGTTGTATAAAACTATATACCACTACAAAAATATAATGAAAAAAAGAGGGGACTTAGTGAGCGGGGTTAAATCCCTCTTTAATAATAAAGGTTAAAGAGGTTTTTAGTGAGGGGTAAAAAAATTCAAATTTAAAGAGGGCCGAGAAGAGGGGAAAAAATCCTCTTTAATTAACAAGGGTAAACCAAATTTGTGAGCGCAAACCCTCACGAACGAGCGAGGGTTCGAACCCTCGACAATCAACGAGCGCAAGCCCCTCGCCAACTCAGGCCGGACCGAGCCGAGGGTCTTTCCCTTGCAAACTTGCGAGCGCAAGCCGTCGCGTACCTCAGGCCGGACCGAGGCGAGGGTACCCCCTTCGCCATCTAACGAGCGTCAAATCTGTCGTGGGCTTGCGATGGTTTTTCCCAAATAGGGGGCGCTTTGTACAGAATGAAGTATAGGAAATGGCCACCCAGAATGAACATGCCGGAGATGATCAATCGGTGGCTCCAGACTTGTCTCAGCTATACGTGAAGACCGTTGGAAAAAAGCACAGTCAAATACGCGGACTACGACAACTAGGCAAGTCGAGGTGCATTATTTCTGGGTCCGGTAAGACATCAGCTGTACATTGAATCTTATAGCCAAGTTGAGACCGGTTGATGACCATGACTGATGAAAGGGTGACTAGAGCTGTGGATGAAAAAGTGGCAAAAAAAGTTGCTGAAAAATGATAATTTGATGTGTATGTTTTGAATTTTATTTTTTTTAACTTTGTCTATTTTGAATTATTTAACTTTGTGTACGTTTCATAATATATTTTGAATTATTCGAATGATTAGGCACCTACTAACTATTAGTGTGATTTGAACTATTTAATATTTTAAATTGAAATGATAATTTGAATCAATCTTTTGAATCAATGGAATTATTGGAATTAATATTTATAATGACTTGAATTAATATTCAGAAATATATAATTACATAATTATTGGAATTAATATTTATAATGATTTGAATTAGTATTATTCTAAAATAAATCGACTTCTTTTTCACATTATACATTTATAGCACGTATTAAAAAAATGACTAGCATGAAATTAATACATTTTATTGACCTTTTAAATATTTTTTTTAGTCTAGTATATACTAAAAGTACACTGTAATTTAACTGCATTTTGAAATAGTTATTCATGTTTTTCACTGAAAAATTACGATTTACAGGAGCGACCAAATCTTTTCAACATTTGTCAGTACATATGATATTGTTATTGGCAGGAGAGAGGAGGATGGAGCCACATAAAAGAAAACAAAAGAAAGCGCACAACACCTGATGGAACTAAATTACTTTTTCGACTTTTCAAATATTTAAATGAGAAGGAAGAAATTTTTGCTTTAGCTCCATCATGTACATGCATATATTCATATGGATCTTTTCATAGAATTAAATTATAATTGAATTCTTTAAATTTTTATTTAAAAAATAATATTAGAGCTAGGGCTAGGTTTCTTATAATATGGACATGATTATAAATGGTAAATTAAATTGATACATTGGGTTGGACATTTAAGTGGTGCTCTCAATGTCCAAGTTATTTAGATCTCAATAAATGAGAAGTGCATCTCAGAAATCAGAAAAGTCCACTATAAATTAACACATCCCAAATAATTTTTTTAATATACATTTCTTCTTTTATCTGACAATTTTAAATATTTCATTTTGGAAAAAGAAATTAAAGAGTTAACCAACGTTAGAAAATATATTTTAAAAATGTATGCAACTTAAAAAATTATTAAAAATGCGTACATAGTTTTGATAACTTTTTCCAAAGTCGGGTCAATTTTTAAAAAATTAGAGTTCAAAATTTTAAAATGCAAAAGAATAGTGCGAAGCAATTTCCACTATATCATTATCCTTCATAATCATATTTTATTCACCCAAAATACATTAATTTTCATAAGAAATAACAACTAAGCAACAAATATGATCCTAAAGGTCGTATTTTTTTTACCTTTTTTTATTAAAGAAAAATTAAAACTTATACATATAAGCAATACTTGCATAAAAATTTCTACTGTAAAAATTTTACTAAAAAGACAACACTACCCATGCATATCATATTTCTCGCCTCCACTGATATCAAACTTTTCGCTGGTATTAAACTTTTTTTTTTCTTTCCGACCGCATGCACGATCAAACTTAGTTGATACTCATGCTCTGATAAAAAAAAAATGATACCCATGCATAGCGAAAATCCCCATCTAACTTTCAATGCTTTTTTTTTAAAGTTTATTTTGTTTTTTATTTATTTAAAATTGATATATTGATTTAATAAAATTCAAGTAATATTATGTTACAAATTTAAAAATTCTTTCTCAGATTATATTACTATATAGAAAAAAGTGTGTTACTAAAAAGCAAAATATGTGTTAACAATCCTTAAAAAATTAATTTTTGTACTTTTAAAATAACTATAAGGAGAATATGTAGTTTTGCAAAAATAAATATATGTTACTTAATTTCTTTTTTATTCTTTTTATTAATTTATGTTTATAATATGTTGTTAATATACTAATATATCTTTTAATACTTTATATATGTTATATAAGTACAATATATATTTTTCTAAGGACAAATAAATATTTGTAAATATAGTAACACACATTCAATTTTACAGTAACACACATTTGCTCTAATTGTAACACAAATTTGCTCTCCAGTTTGTGTTACTATATGAGCAAATGTGTGTTACTTTAAGGACAACATGAGTTTTTATAAAAATAGATACGTGTTTCTTATTTATTCACCATCCCCTTAAAAATTAGGTATATTTAATCATGTAGTAATACGCTTTTTACTATTTTATATGTGTAATTATATGAAAATAATAATTATCTCTATAAAAATAAATAATATATTTTTGATAAACTAATATTTATTCTTATAGTAACACACATTTAGTCTTTATATTATATGAAAACATTTATTCTATAAAAATAATTGAATAAATGTAAAAAGAATAACATTTTATATGATTGTAACATACATTTGCTCTAATCGTAACACACATTTGCTCCTCATTTTGTGTTACTATATGTACAAATGTATGTTACTATATGGGCAAATGTATGTTACTATCATATAAAATATAATTTTATAAAAATAAATAAATATATTTATGAAAAACTAATATTTATTCTTAGGCCTCGTTTGGTAGGGGTGAAAAGCCCAGATAAAGAAATCGTTTCCATCCTTTTACTATGTTTGGTAACACATAAATCTTTTTTAACTGCCCGACTTTTATCTTGACTGCCCGAATTTTGCCTGCAGTTGTGTACAATTTGACCTTTACTTCAGATACAAATCCGTAAAATGTATCGGAGGCTCCACCCTCTGATACTTTATCTCATCCACTGATTAGGGTCTTAATTGCATGTTTTTGTATCCATTTCTACATGGTTTTGATGTGCTTATATTCATATTTGACCCTAATTTGGTATAAATTGTGCTATTAACCATTTCGTGGCAAGAAAATGTGTTTTGTAGTGAAAACGAGTAAAATTGGCAAGAGACGAGCAAGTTCGTAAAAGTCCAGAAATTGTGAGTTGATCCAATGGAGGCAAATGATATACCATGTCGAAGAGTTCGAAGAGAGGGTCGCAACGGAAAAAGAATCGAGTCAATCGGAGCTCTAGAACTCAAGATATGATGAAAACGAGGAAGTCGAGGATCGATCGGACAAGTCGAGTCCGGGCTGGAGCGACCACAAGGCCAGACTCGAGCGACCACAAGCATGGACTCGTGCGATGGTGCTCTGGTTCGGGCGATGAAGGCTCGCACGAGTGCTCACACGAACCTGCACTCGTGCGAGGTGGCTCTGGTTCGAGCTAGATCGAACCACACGAGTGCTCACACGAGCCAGACTCGTGTGGTCGTGTGCTTGTGCTCGTGCGCCGGTTCGGATGGTCTCAATTTCGAGGGCAGTTTCATCTTTTCGTGCGTTTAATGAAGGGCATTTTGGACCAAGCATTGTGAACACTATAAATACTTCAAGGATCAGATTTTCAAGGGGAATCCAAGTCACATTAGTTCATAATCAGAGTGAGATTCTTAGATTAGAGAGAGAGAGGTAGTTACTTGTGGGTTTCTTAAGATTTCTTCTCACAAATTCTTAGATAAATTTTAATCTATCGCTTTGATCGTTGATCCGTTAATTCCTGCATTCTCGTCTCGTCTAAGGCTACATTTCCACCGATCGAATTTCAATTTCCATAGTCGGATTGCTAGATAGCATTTTAGTGGTAATTTGTATCTTTCCAATTTTCATTGTAATAGGTAATTCTCTTTACATTTTTTGCTTAATGATGATTGTTCCTAGTTTAATTGTTCTCATGATTACTCAATTAGCCATGAGCTAATTCCTTAATGTGTTAGTGTATGATTCCTATGGAGTAGTGTAGTGAAATGTTGATCTTTTGAATGTTTTGAGTTGTTGTATGATCAATTCTCTAAATTGATGGATTGTATGAATGCTTGCATGTGTAGATGATAATTAGGGCCAATAGGGAGTTAGTCTCTTGCGAAAGTAGAGCTATTTTCCTAAACATTCTTGTATTAAGGCCAATGCATATCAAGTGTTTGATAATATTCCTAAGATAGTGAGAATTATCTCTAGTGAATTGGATGAACAATTAGAGGCTTTGATATGTTATTAGGGAAACCTTTTGCATGTTAGAGTGTCTTGTCCATTGATTATACACAATCTCATTGCATGATAAAGTGATACTTAACTACATGAAACATAGGATAGTACACTAGCACATATCTCTCACATTTGCTCACTTTGCAACCCAAGGTGATAGGTAGTTTGCTTTTTTGAAGCATTAGTATACGATAGAAACCTTTCCCCTTTATTGCTTTGTTAGCTAGCCAATTGAAACAACGAATTTTTCTTACAGTTCCCCGTCTCCTTTGGGTTCGACATATATTTTAAAACTTGGTCAAGCTTACCACGCTCATAGCGAACACGTACACTTGCGTGAGGACTTATTTACACCGAACAAGTTTTTGGCGCCGTTGCCGGGGAGTCGGCTAGATTGTTTGGTTGTTTGTTGTTTCCTTCATTTTTGATTGGTTACTACTGTGAGAATTTGATACTCGTTGTCTTGTAGGTATATGCACACGAGAAGTCAAGGGGGGAGACTTATTACCCTTTGATTCAGATCTTGAAACGAGCCTACGAAGAAGAAGAAGAGAAGCTAGATTGAATCGAGAGAACATGGATAATCAAATGAATGGAGCTCGAGATGAAATTAGAGAAGAGGAACCATTAAGAGGACAAGTGCATCAAGGTGAGGATCACTTGGCTCAAAGGGAGGTTCCACAACCACAACCAATACCATGTCAATATCAACCTTATCCACCACCAAATCAACCATACTACCCACCT
>JAPKLY010000313.1:412394-455333 GCA_026898435.1 Prunella vulgaris
TGATCTTTTTGAAAAGAGAAAAAAGGTGAATGAAGATAAGGGGGTAACGCAAGTGGTGAAGAAAGTGGTGAAGAAGGGATGTTTTTGGAGAAGGAAATTGAGTGATGTAAGTCACTCAACTATTATTGATTTTGATGTCACTTGAGCTTTATAGCGTCCGGCTAGGGGACGTTAAATCCAAGTGCTAGGTGGGAGGCAACCCACCCTTATATCCTTTTTCGTATCCTTTATCGTTTGTGTTGTTTTGGTTTTGCCTTTTTGATTTTAGGGGTAGAAGCATGAATGCCATTTTTAGCTCATGATTTTGTGCTTTGATTGCTCTTTGTGGATTTTGTGCTATTATATGAAAAAATAATTATTTCTATAAAAATAAATAATATATTTTTGAAAAACTAATCTTTATTCTTATAGTAACACACATTTTACTCTTTATATTATATAAAAATAACTTGTCTATACAAATAAATAAATATATGTACAAAGAATAACATTTTATATGATAGTAACATACATTTGTTGTAGTTGTAACATACATTTGCACCTTATTTTATGTTACTATATAAGCAAATATGTACAAGGATAAATGTATATTACTATAAAAATAAAATATAATTTTATAAAAATAAATAAATATATGTAAAATAACAATATTTATTTTGATAATAATATACATTTGTCCTATAATAACATATATTTACTTATATAATAATAAAAATTTAAAAAATTTATAGGTTAAATAAAAAAATTAAACGAATAAAGTAAAAAAAAAAAAAATACTACATGTGATAAAGCATACAAGTAATGCGGTTATCATTGGTAATGCCAAAGTAGCGTGCAATAGTAATACGGAAGGCGGAAGCACTAGCATGCAAGCGGTAATGTGGATGGCATGTCGTCTCTTTAATTTTTTTTAAGTTTATTTTTGAAAATTTCTACAGTATAAATTTCTATATAAGTTTTTGTCTATACATATATATGTTTCATCCCACTTACACCTTATTCTTGCGATACTAATCAAACAAAAGTAAATTAGAAACGAGAATATGATTTCATTCTTCAAGACGATGTTTTAACTTTTAAATAAAAAAACAAACATGATTGATGTTTCTAACCCAACGGCAAGTGATTTTATTGTAGACATTTCATATATATATATTTATTAATAAATATTTAATGAGGGTGTATTTGGGACTAAATAATCTGGATCTACTCTTTTTTATTGAAAAAAAATCCTTGCATTTGTTGGCCCATTTTTTTTTAGGAATTGAGGCCCACCGGAAGATGGTATTGCGATTTCAAATTCAAACTTTCTCAATTGCACGGGTTTGTATATCGAATTCAAAAGTCAAATTCTGCCGCATTGTGGGTTATGATCAATTCCGCCGTGGCAGCCTCCCTTTCTGCCTCCGCCACCACGCCCAAACCCCGAATCGAATATGTATTTTAAGTCTTCTATGCACCAGATATGTCGTGTTAAGTATCTTGATTTAGATTTTGATGTGTGCAAAACATATGTTTATATGATAAAATTAATCTAACATTTGATCTAAGGAAATTGGTTTTGGAAAGTTATAGTTTTGTAAGCAAAGTCTGCAGCTGTATATTTGATCAACCTACAGCTAGACATGATCTTACATCTGTAATGTTTCTACAGTCAGTTTTTATTATTTTCAGGACTCTACAGCTGCAAGGTTGAAGACCCTACAGTTGAGAAGACCGTTTGAAGAAAGGAGTACATGTCCAAGATTAATTGAAGATTATGAAGACCCTTAAACTCAAATTAGTGTAGCACTTATATATGCACTCACTATAGAGTACTTAAGAGGAGTTTATTCAAAGATTCTGGAGGATAATGAAGATTATTTTGAAGACAGCCAGAATTCTGATGAAAAGGACAATAGTACAATCAGTACTATTCTGTGTGAAGGATGAGGACCACTTCACACATGCCTATAGAGAGAGAGGAGCCTTATCCTGAATTCAAATTTGAATTCCCCAACGGATAAGTCACACCACTCAATCTATAAATATAAGATGTTCTTAGAGGAAGCAACAGCAACAACCTGCGCATACAAGCATTCAACCTGAGCAAAGTCTACAACCAACAATTTCTGAGAGAGAGAGAGTTTATCTTCTTTGTGATTCATAGGATAGTTGGTTAGGATTTTTCATAGAAAGAATAACCTTTTTGTTGTTGTTCCCTTACTTGTTTTATTGTTTCTTCTTAGTGTAGATATCTCTGTGTGAGATTTTTTTGTTTGTTTAACTCTTAGAGAGTTATATTTTGAGTGAATAGGATATTGTCTCGTTTTAGAATAGGAATCTGAGTGAACCTAGTTCTAAGGGGGAACTATTTGTATTGATCTTTGTGATCTATTCTTAGTGAATTTGGCACCTAAGTAGTGTAACAGTGGATGTAGGTTGTCTTTTTCGTAGACACTGAACCATTATAAATACTGCCTATTTACTTATTGTTATTTATTTTTCTGTATTGCATATTTACTTATTTGTTACATTCATCATTCTTTTTAAATCAGTGCATAAAACTTTGTATTTTTACAAAGAAACTGACTCTACAGCTGTAGACTTGTCTAAGTCACTCAGCTGTTAAGTTTGTTTAAATTTTTTTTCTTTAACACTCACTTATTTTCCGCTGCACATTAGAGTATTCTCAATACACTTTCAAGTGTGAGAATCCCTATGCTTTCTTGTCTACAAGTTGTCTATTTTATTTGCAAGTTTTATAACTCTGCAGCTGTAGACTTCTCTAGTCTACAGTTGTATCCTTTGTGGTCCATTTATAACCTCTTGTAGACTTACTGTTTTTTTTAACTTTTAGAGGCTACTGTAAGGTTCTAGAATCCTCTCTTTTGAAAAGTTTGAAAATTTGATTTTGGACTCAAGGTCTATTCACCCCCCCTCTAGACCTTGATCACTTAAGTGACGAACAAGTGGTATCAGAGCAGTTGGCTTGCCACTGCTTTGATCAGTACCTAGATAGATCCTTTTGTTTTTGAAAAACACACATGCATACTTGCATGGCTCGCAAGATGGTGAAATCTAAGGTTCCTATGTTCTCTGCTGAAGACTATGATGAATGGAAGATCATAATGCAAGCTCAATGATGAAATGTGGTCTATCATCAAAGATGGCCCCATACCTATTGTGAAGGTCAATACTACATCTGATCAGTCAGCTGGACTAGCTCATATCATCCCCAAACCTAGAAGGGAATGGACAGAGGATGACAAAAGAAGGTCCAATCTTGACAATGTTGCAAAGAATACTATTTATCACTCACTGGATTAAATACTGTTTAGCAAGATCAAAAACTGTAAAACTGCAAAAGATATATGGTAAAAGTTGGAAATGATTTGTGAAGGAACTGAACTAATCAAGGAAAACAAACTCATGATAGCAATTCAAAAGTTTGAGAACTTCAAGATGAAATCTGGTGAAACTCTTGAAAAGTTTGAGTCAAGATTCATTGAAATACTCAATGAGCTAGACTCACTTGGTAAAGATTACTCACAAAGAGAAATGAACATGAAGGTTCTTAGAGGCTTACCTTCTGAATAGGATATGAAAGTGATTGCCATGAGAGAATCAAAGGATTTATCTAAGATATCCACCTTTGAACTCTTTTCAGGCCTGAAGGCTTATGAATTTGACATAAGTATGAGAAAAGAACCTGACAGCAGTAAGGTTACAACTCTAGTAGCTAACAACCTTGCAGCTACAGATTCTGATGATGAAGACTTGTCTCTTTTTATAAAGCAACTCAAGAAATTTGGCAAACGGACTAAAAAGAAGCAGTTCACACAAAATGAGGATGGTTAGGTGAAATCTACAACACCTAACTCAACTTATTTATGTTATAACTGCAGAAAGCCTGGACATTACATCAAGGATTGTCAATACCCCAAAGTTGAGAAGTACACAGATGAAGAAAAGAGAATCAGAAGAGATAGAAAGAAAAAGTTTGACAAAGAGAGAATTAGAGCACTACTTTCAGAGTTTGATAAAAACCAGGAAGACCGTCCCTCTTCTTTCAAAAGTCAACTGCAGATTTAGAAGACTCTGACTCTACAGATTCAGATGAAGAAGCCCTAATCTGTCTTATGGCTAAAGATGAAGAGGTATGCTCATCATCATCAAGTTATATAACATAAAAGGATTCTTCAAGTGACATGCTTAGTGCAATCCAAAGACTACAAGAAGAAAATGAAGATCTTAGAAGAGATAATCACATTGGAAGGGAACAAGTTAAAGCTTCGTTAGCTGGAGTAGAGGATGCTGAAAAGCAACTGCATATTCTACAAGAACTCAAAGAAGGTTACAGTTGTCTTAAAAATGACAATGAAGAACTCTTTAATGAAGCAAGTTGTAGAGCTGTAGACTGTTCTGAACTGAAGGAAATTATCAGATCTCAAGAACTTATGATAGCTGATCTTGAAGAAAGCAATGCCTATTTTCAAAAGAAGTTAGATTGTTTTGGAAAGTCATCCAAACAATTGAGGAAGATGTTGTCTGAGCAAAGACACACAAAAGATTTGACAGGTATAGGATATAATCCTTGCACTTGGATGAATCATTTGCAAAAGTCAATTCCAAAACCAGAAATGAAGTTCATCAAAGGATCAACCTCAACCCTTGAAGAAGCTGTAAACTCAACCCTACAGCCAGAAGATTTGCAATTCTTGAATTCATTCAAAGAATTGTCACCTAGAAGACAACAGAAGGTCAAGGAGATCATGAATAATACTAAGGAAGATGTTACAAACATGTTGCAAAACATGCTTCTGAAACCAACTGCAGAATCAACCATACAGTCAGAAGAAGAAGTCTTTCACAAATTAAATATTGAAAGAAGACTTAACTTTGATAGATCTGGAATGGAAATATGTCTGATTTGTCTCCCTCTTCAAACATCCAAAGAGGAGGATCAAGCAAGAACTGTAGAATTAACAACTCTACAGCTCCCAAAAAGGTTTGGATTGCAAAGAGTAACACTGGAGGAAATCCAAAGTATTTGGTTTCTAAATAACTCATTTTATTTTGCAGGGACAAGTTACAACCACCAAAAGAGAGATTTGGTACATAGACAGTGGTTGTGCAAGACATATGACTAGAGATAGAAGTTTGTTACAAAATGTGAAAGATAACAAAGGTCCTAAGGTTGTTTTTGGTGATAATGCCAGTGGAACAGCTAAAGGATCAGGAAGTCTGCTCAAAGGAAATGTTCAGATCAATGATGTTTATTTGGTAGAAGGCTTAAAGCATAATTTGCTTAGTGTAAGTCAATTTTGTGAAAAAGGCTACACTGTAGACTTTACACATGACACTTGCATAGTCAAAGATATTGAATCCCAAGCCACAAAACTGACAGGAACTAGAAAAGGGAATGTTTACATAGAAGACTTTCAAAAGCAAGACACACTCAAGCACATCAAGGATACTTGAACTACTGCACATGGATCTTTTTGGACCCATAGAACCTAGGCTACCAGAGTTGTTGAAAAGGATTCAAAATGAAAAGAACTTGAAGATTGTAAAGATCAGATCAGATAGAGGAATAGAGTTCACAAATCAAGTCATTAAGGAATATTGTTCACTATATGGCATAATGCATGAATACTCTGCAGCTAGAACTCCACAGCAGAATGGTGTTGCAGAAAAGAAGAATAGAACACTCAAGGAGGCAGCCAGAACAATGATTGTTGAAGCAAATCTACCTAAGAGATTTTGGGCAGAAGCAACAAGCACAACATGCTATACACAAAATAGATGCTTGATAGTGAAAGATCATAAGAAGACTCCATATGAGTTATGGAAAGGAAGGGCCCCTAATATCTCTTATCTACACATATTTGGATGCAAGTGCTACATACTGAATAATGGAAAAGAATACCTCAAGACTTTTGATTCAAAGTCAGATGAAGGTATGTTTTTAGGTTATTCTAATGTTAGTAAAGCATTCAGAGTGTATAACAAGAGATTAATGATTGAAGAAGAGTCACATCATGTTATTTTTTATGAAAAACATAGCTCCCCTGAAGAAATTAGTGAAGAGGACAGCTCTACAGTCACAAGTCAGCAACAGTATGTTGAATTCAAAACTCCTGTAGAATTAATCAACAAAGGCTTTGGCACTGTGGTAGTTGAGTTACCTCCCATAGAGAATTTTGAAGATCTAACCTATGAGAATGTTCTAACAGAAGTAGAAACACCAACAATAAGACCTGATGAGTCTGCAGTAGGTGAATCTACATCTGTAGCGAACAATGATCAAAGACTAGAACCTGAATCAGATTTTATTTGGTTAAAAGATCACCCCCCTGAGCATGTAATTGGAAACTTATCAGATGTAGTAAAGACCAGAAAATAAATCTATGAGGCAATGTTTGCTATATTCCTTTCATCTTCAGAACCTACAGATATTCATGAAGCACTGCAAGATGTTAATTAGATTATTGTAATGCAAGAAGAATTGAATGGTTTTGAGAGAAATCAAGTATGGGAACTTGTTTCAAGACCTAGGAATCACAAAGTCAATGGAACTAGATGGGTGTTCAAGAATAAACTTGATGAAGATGGGATTGTAACCAGAAATAAAGCAAGGCTAGTTGCTCAACTCTATTGTCAATCTGAAGGCATTGATTTTGATGTATCTTTTGCCCCAATTGCAAGATTAGAAGCTATAAGAATATTTCTAGCCTATGCTGCACATATGAACTTTACAGTCTATCAAATTGATGTAAAGAATGCATTTCTTAATGGTTTACTATCAGAGGAAGTTTATGTTGAACAACCACCAGGGTTTGAGGAATCTATAGCTGAAGACATGGTTTATAAGCTTAGAAAAGCCCTTTATAGACTTAAACAAGCACCAAGAGCATGGTATGATACCCTATGTGATCATTTGATAAAAAATGGATTCAAAAAGGGTATAGTTGACAAGACCTTATTCAGATTACAACATGGAAATGACATATTGCTTGTTCAAATCTATGTTGATGATATACTCTTTGGCTCAACCAATGAAGATTTATGCAGAAAATTCTCTAAGCTCATGACTGAGAAATTTGAAATGAGCATGATGGGAAATCTGAATTTCTTTTTGGGATTACAAGTTTAGCAAATGAGAGATGGAATTTTCATTAATCAAGCTAGATATACTCAAGAGCTGATCAAAAGACTTGAAATGGATACCTCTAGGCCTACCAATATACCTATGACACCTTCTGTGAGTCTTGACAAAGATGAAAATGACAAAAATGTTGATGTGTCCAAATATAGAAGATTAATTGGATCATTTCTATACCTTACAGCTAGCAGACCTGATATCATGTTTGCAGTAGGTGTATATGCTAGATTCCAAGTTAATCCTAAGGAATCACACTTGAATGCTGTAAAGAAGATCATCAAATATGTCAAATCCACACAAAATCTAGCATTATGGTATCCTAAAGAAGGAGGAATTGAACTCATTGGCTACACTGACTCAGATTTTGCAGGCTGCAAGATTGATAGAAAGAGTACTAGAGAGATCTGTCAATTCCTAGGTGAGAGATTGGTGGCATGGCACAGTAAGAAGTAAAATTCTATTGCTCTCTCTACAGCTGAAGTAGAGTACATTGTTGCTGGAAACTGTTGTGCACAAATCTTATGGATGCAATATCAATTACAAGACTATGGGATTGATGCAAGAAAAACCACTATATTCTGTGACAATACAAGTGCTATAGCTATTACACAGAATCCAGTGTTACACTCTAGATCAAAACACATAGATGTAAGGCATCATTTCATAAGAGATCATGTTGAAAGAAACGATGTGAAATTGACAAAGATTCATACTGATTTGAATCTTGCTGATATTTTCACTAAACCTTTATGTGAATCAAGATTTTCAATGTTGAGAGGTAATTTGGGAATGTTAGAATTGTGAAAAGACTATTTGAAAATCACTAAATTGCAAAGACAAACTTAGAAAATTGGAAACTCATTGAAAAGGAAATATGCAGCTGCACTGTCATTCAACTGCAGAGTTGTTAACTCTACAGCTGTAGACTTGGCACTGAACTGCAGATTCCTTACAAATGTAGACTTCCATATTCCTGTGAACGTGTAAAGAAAGGTATTTAAGGGATCTTTGATTCATTTGACCTCTCTTTACATTTCCAAAACCCCTTAAACACTCCCCATTCCTCACTCTTCAAACCCCAAGCTATGTCTATGAAAGTTATCTACGGAGGTCTCTTTGATTTCGAAGAGATACAAAGGGAAATATCCTACAGATGCGATGGTAAGTGTTGTCAGGCATATCATCAATCAAGGCGTTCACTATTGTATTACTCACATTCCAAAGGCTTATGATGATAAGATTGGTCTGGAATTTTATAAAAATGCTCAAGCAGATGTTGAAAGAAAGCAGTTATCAGTTTCTCTACAAGGAAGAACTGTGAACATCACAGCCAACGACATTTGCAAGGCTCTTCATGTAAGAACTGGAGGAGATTCGTTTGATAATCTCAATTTTGCTGATGAAGACAAGAAATATTGGAAGAAGTTCACTGCAAAGAAGCCGTTTCCAGAGAATTGGAAAAGGATGTTCAAGAAGAATGATCTCGCTATAGAGTACATTTATTTATATGAAGTTATAGATAAATGTCTTTTATGTAGAACTGGTGCTCATGATACTGGTACTATATTGATGTGGGATCTTATGATAGCTTTTGATAAGGAAGTTAAGATAGATATTGAAGAGTTTCTTCTGAGAAACATTGGTATTGATGTACTAAAATCTGGAAGAAACAAAGGGTTTGGTTTGTTTTTTAACTATATCTTGAAGGAATTAGGCTTTACACTATTTAATGGGCATGTTGGAGTACCCATTTTGATGCACAGAATCATTGGACGTGCAAACTTTAAGAGAGGAGCTGTTGATGCCCCCATGGCTCCAACCTTGAAGAAAGGGAAGAAGAATAAGGATGATAAACTAAAACAGAAGCAAGTTTCTGATTCAAGGAAAACTACAGTTGTAAGTCCTATGAAGCATTATGAAAGGAAGAAGAAATATGTTAGGAGGAAACTACTTTTGGTAGATGAAGTTAGTGAATCTGAAGATGAAATCGACAGAGAAAGAAGAGCAAAGAAATATCACTCAAGGAAAGTTGCAGAAGAAAAAGTTGACAAGTCTACACATGTAGACTTGACAAGTGTACAGCCTGATGAAGAAGAACAAACTCTTGAAATTCCTGTTCAAACTGAACAACTTCCTGTTGTTTCAATTGAAAGAATTGATGGATTCGATGAGGAAAGACAGAAATTTGAAGACTGGAAGATAGTAAGGGAAGAACTTGAGAAGTTGGCAGCTAAAGAGAAAGTGTTGTTCCAGTGGGTTGTTGACTGGACAAACTGCACAGATGTCAATCAGCTTTTAAGGCCTTACTTTATTGATGACTTTCTTGCTAAGAAATTGAGAAAAAACAAAGGAATGGGTAAAGAAATAGTAGCTCAGACTGAGAAGCAGAAAATAACAAAGTCTGCAACAGAGGCATTGAAAGTTGTAATGGGAGCTGAGACTGATCCTGAAGCATAATTTTCTGAAGCTGAGTTTGAAATTGTTAGCTCAGACAGTGAAGATGAAATTCCTGAAAGAAGAGGAGAAGGAAGTCAACAAGTTGTTGAAGCAGAAGGTTTGACTACTTTGGCTGAAGGAGCAATGTTGTTAGAATCTGCAGGAGCTAGTACTGCAGATACAACTGAGAATACTGAAGTAATGATTTTTTATCAGTCTAATACTGAGAAGGAAAAAGAAAAAGAGACAGAAAAAGTTGCATCACCTTGCCAAGAGCCTAAAGATAAGCCTGATAATGATAATGATGAAGGCAATGATGATGATGCACTAATGGGTGGTTCTCAAACTCAGATGATCAGTGTTCAAACTCAAGAAGCTGAAGTTGATGAGCAAATGGTAGAAGATACATCCAGAGAGATTGATGAAAGTGCAAAGGATTTGTCTAATCCTGTTGCAAGTATCTTCAACCAACCCCCTCCTGCATTGTTCACAATAGATGAGATCTATCAACAAGGAACACCTCCACTACAGAGTTTATCAGCCCTGGAAAGAGAAAACATTGATGATTACATGGCTGATTTCTCTATTGAAACGATAGAAGTTGTCTTGTCCTAGCAAGAGGAAGGCCACTACTGAAGACTCTACAGCTGTAGAGTTAGTGCCCTCCAAAGCTCAGAAACTAATGAAAGGAAAGGAGTTAGCCATTCATGAAGCAGAATCTGAGGAAGAAGACAGTGATACTATTCCTAAGATAACTCCAAAAGAAGTAGTTTCAAAACTCCAAGATCTTGAAGACTCATTCAAAGGAATTGAAGCTGAGATTTTGAAACAGGTGAAATTGGTTCCTGATGCAATTATATCTCAGAGAGTATGGAAAGGCATGGAAGATCTGGTAAATAATGTTGAAGAAAGAAGAGTAAAGGAAAAGAAACAATTGGAAAAAATTTCAAGATTGTAGTGGATAGCTTGTTGAAGCAGACTGAAGTTATAAGGACTGAACATCTTCAAAAATCCAGAGAAATTTCAAATTTGAATTCAGTAGTGACTACTATGAAGAATGACTCATTCAATCTGAAGTTTGAAGTACAAGAGATGAAGAATGAGATGACAAAGCTGATTTCTAGTAATGAAAGTTTAAAGTTAGAATTGATGAGCAAACTTTCTACCATTTTGTCACACATTGATTTTGGCAAAAAGGGGAAAAGTAGAATTGAACGAGAAATCAAAGAAGCTGACAAGAAGACTGACAACATTTTGGAAAATGTCAAAGGGATTGGCAAGTCTTTGGCTAAGGAATTTGAATATGCTAAATCAAAGGATTTATCATCAAGGTTGGCTGAACATACTCAAGAAAGAAGTCTGAACCCCAAAGGGAAGCTTATTCAAATGCCTAAGTCTGCAGCTACAAAGCAACCGTCAGTGAAGTCCCATTATTCACAAGGTTCTAAACAAAGTTCTGGTTCTGCTGGTCAATGGGAAAGAACTGTGAAGGAGGCACAAGAGAGAAAAAGAGAAAGAATGATGAAAGAGAAAGAAGAAATGCAGAAAGAGAAAGAAATGCAGCTTGCTCTGCCTCTGGATGTTCAACCAATAAGTCAGATTGCTCTTGAAGAAAAGTCAGAAGAAGTTGAAAAAGAGAAAGTAATGAAATCAGAATTTGATATTCAATGGGAAGAATTCTTGAGTATCTACAATAGACACACTGTGATCAAGAGGATCAAATTCAAGAAAGATTGATACCAGAAATTCAAAGCATTAAAGGCTGATGGAACTCTGTATAAGGGTGATAGTGCTCATCTTCTTGGAGGAAAGAAGAAGAGAACTCCACTTCCCAAGAGAGTTTTTAAGTCCAAGAAAGAAGAAGAGGATTTTGCTGAGTATGAATTTCAGATGCTGATGAAATATATTGAGGAAGATGAAAAGAATATGAAGCTGGCAGAACAAGATATCCTCAAACCTATTGGAGATTCTGATGATGAAGAAGATGAAGAAGTGGACCTAAAGCACAAAAGAAGATGAAGATTCAGAAAATAGATTAGACACTAAAACTGTTTAGTTTTTAGTCTGTTTAGTTTTTAGTCTGAGGAAAGTCTACAGCCAACAATTTCTGAGAGAGAGAGAGTTTATCTTCTTTGTGATTCATAGGATAGTTGGTTAGGATTTTTCTTAGAAAGAATCACCTTTTTGTTGTTGTTCCCTCACTTGTTTTATTGTTTCTACTTAGTGTAAATATCTCTGTGTGAGGTTTTTTTGTTTGTTTAACTCTCAGTGAGTTATATTCTGAGTGAAAGGGATAGTGTCTCTTTTTAGAATAAGAATCTGAGTGAACCTAGTTCTAAGGGGGACCTATTTGTATTGATCTTTGTGATCCATTCTTAGTGAATTTGACACCTAAGTGGTGTAACAATGGATGTAGGTTGTCTTTTTGATAGACACTGAACCACTATAAATACTGCCTATTTACTTATTGTTATTTATTTTTCTGTATTGCTTATTTACTTATTTGTTACATTAATCATTCTTTTTAAATCAGTGCATAAAACTTTGTGTTTTTCACAAAGAAACTGACTCTACAGCTGTAGACTTGTCTAAGTCACTCAGCTGTTAAGTTTGTTTAAATTGTTTTTCATTAACACTCACTTATTTTCCGCTGCATATTAGAATATTCTCAATACACTTTCAAGTGTGAGAATCCCTCTCATTTCTTGTCTACAAGTTGTCTATTTTATTTGCAAGTTTTATAACTCTGTAGCTGTAGACTTCTCTAGTCCACAGTTGTATCCTTTGTGGTCCATTTAGAACCTCTTGTAGACTTACTGTTTTTTTTAACTTTTCGAGGCTACTGTAAGGTTCTAGAATCCCCTCTTTTGAAAAGTTTGAAAATTTGATTTTGGACTCAAGGTCTATTCACCCCCCTCTAGACCTTGATCACTTAAGGACCAACATGTCGTGATATTTAAGTGTATTTTTAATAAAATTACCTAATTTTCGGTGATAGTCATATATATTTAAGGAATAGTTATGATTGTTAATTTAATCATAACTGGTTCTAACTATCCAAATTCTACAATTTATTGATTTTTTAAAAGTACAATCGATTTTCATGACGCGAATTATTCAAATTCTTCTTGATCGATGTTGGGTAAATTCGTGATTTAGAATTGTGAATAGTGATTAATTAACGAAGACATTACATGTACTCAAACTTTTTTTTTTAGGTAAACGAATAAAATGGACCGCACTCATAATTTTAACAATATTTATAAACAAAATTACATTATTATTGAAATTTGGAAAATAAAGATGAACTAATATAAATAAATAAAACATTTTAGATCGATATTATAAACGTGCCCCTCTTCCTTTTCGTTGTCTCTCGGTGATTTTTTTTGTACTTTGACTTGCTTTTATTTCACATTTCTGAGATTTTTGGTGTGGTCGAGTAAAGAACAAATGCAATTACCTCCCTCAAGGACCGAAATTGTTTTCCTTTGTGGTAATAAAACTGCAAAGTTAGATAATTAGGTCAAAATTTTTAAGTTTCACAGTTTGTGAGAGAAAAGTTTTTTGTCCCATAACCTATGGAGTGTCCATTTTTGTCCTAACTTAGATTTTGGTCTCGTAATACTTTGGGTTATCCAATTTTGGTCTCATTTTCTACCAAAAAAGTCAAAATAATTTTCTTTTTCCGACATCTTAGCTGATATTTTATTATTTCCTATTAACATTCAAGTAATATGATTTTTTTTTATTTGACAGCCACATCAGGAAGGATATCCGAAGGCCCAAATTCAACCATCACGTGCGCCGTGTTTGGCAAAAAAGATATTAGTTTCACTTTTTCATCGAAGACAAGACCAATATCTAGAAAAAAAATTTGGACCAAAAGTGGACATGTGATCTATTATAAAATGAAAAAAAAAATTTATCTCGTAAAGTTTGTGCAATATGTGTGCTATGATTAAGGTAAGAAATTTACTCTATCAGACTTTTCAGCAGCATTCCGTGGCAGAGTCTCAATACTCCACCCTTGCAGACGTTTCTCAAAGGGAATATCATATTTCTTTACAAATTTGACTATCATGTTAGGATCCCCTAACATTTTTCTTACTTTATGGTCTTTTGGAGAAAGATCGATCACTTTCATAGAGCACCCATTGTTTTCATTTTGTGTAATTAAAATTTTAGAATAAAAAAAATATTTTATTGTTATACAAATAATTGCCAATCATAGATTCATAGTACGTATATGTTGATTACCAAAAAAAATAAAAAGTTTTATCATGGTTTGCAGTTTTCTATTTCATTACAATCTCAATCCGTACTTGAAAAAGTTCAGCACGTATCACATGCATAAAATGACATCATCATTAGTTAACACATTGTATATATCAAAGATATAATAAAACACAAATGAAATACAAAATGTAAAATAGGAATCATATTTTTTTAAAAAGACAAATTGACATAAATTCATACATATTTATTAGCCACATTATAAGCTATAAAATGAGCTCTTCATTTTCTTATTTCTCACCACCAATGTCATTAAATATCTCACGACCTTATAGATTTCTTTTTGGGAAAATGCTTGTTGACAAGGCGAACTACCTGAGGATAATCACGAAATTATCCTAAGGCTAAGAGGGTCGCCCACTTGCGTAAGAGCTAAGCCACCAGCCCTGACCAGGGCCAACACGAGGGAGCTCGGCGAGGTAGGCAAGGACCTCGCCCAAGCTCCCAGTAGGCCAAGGCCGAAAAGCTGGGGCATCAGGAGGAGGCAAAGCCACGGGTGAGCTACCCCTCTCAAGAGGGAGCTCGCCCTCAAGGGGACCGCACCGAGGTCCTCCACTACATCACCTTCTGAAAAATCACACAAGGCAGAGGAGCTCGCCAGGTAGCTCGCCCAGCTTAGGGGCCCGGTTAGCGACTGCACAATTAGAACATGTATATGTAGTAGAATGAGGCATTGTAAAGGGAGCATTGTGAGGGATTAAGACGAGGGTTACGGACCTTCGTCAATACCAGAAGCCAAATAGGCTAGTAAGGTGCCACCTCACATTCGCACACCTATAAATAAGACATCTCTTGTACTATTATAATTAATTTAATGATAATACAACATTTACTTTCTCTCTCAAAACTCTCTACTATCCCTCAAGAACATAAAATCCTAAGATTATTGTTTGGTAGAATTAATACACCATAATAGCTACATAAACGAACAACATTAGTAAATTCTATCAACAATTTGGCGCTAGAAGAAGGGTGGTCGAATCTGAAAAATAAAATTTTCAAGAGCAAAAAGTTAGGGTTTGTTGAAGATTTAGAGGTGTTCTTGATAAAGCTCAAGAACACTTGAAGATACACATACACCCCTATTCCCCAGGCAAAAACTCGGATTCTCGGGTAAAAACCCAGATTTCCAGGCCCGTACAATACTAAAAAAGGGTTTTCCAACGCACACGTGTATGCGAATAAACCAAATTTTGGATAATTCATCGCACGTAACGCTAGACGAAAACTCACAAAAAATCAACCTGGCCGGAGACCGCGACCTCGGCGACCTTCGGTGAGCTATCCCCTTCAAAACCCAAAAATGCGGAATAGACCTCGGTGAATACCCGAAGGGGGAAAGGCGGCGACCAGGATCGGGCCGAGGGGGAGACCTCTCATCGAGCTCCCTTGAAAAGTAATACCCCGTGACCTCCGTGAGTTTCGGTAACTCAGGAGGATTTAAACCCCACCCTGAGGGACCTCGCCAACGACCCTGATGAGCTCCAGCGCACGGTTGCAACCTTGCAAAGGTTGCAACAGAGGCAGCTCGACGAGCTCACCCTAGTACCTCGGCGAGCTCCAGCCACTGAAGTCAGGGAGCAGACCAGGCCAACCCAGGGCACCCAGACCCGGGGTCACTATAGCGACCTCCCATCCGAGCAGGAGGCGAGCTCCTCCCAAGCTCGCCAACATAGGGAGCACGCTGGAAAGGCCAAGGTAGTGGAAGAGCCAGCTACCCATGCTGGGCGAGCTTCGGCCTACACCGAAGCATTCGCCACCCGCCAATCACTGAGGAGGGAGGTCTTCCAGGGCAGACTAGGGCCCAGGTACGGGGAGAAGATCCGCCCACGACCGGTTGAGAAGGCCCGCGACCTATAGGTTGGGTCCCCACGGCGGACGCCAATTCCAGCCCGTCACGGAGAGGTCATCCCAGAGTGAGGTACCTCGGGGGCATGCATCCACGAGATGCACGACCTTCGAGCAACCTCCACCGGAGGTGACCCACGGTAACGAGCTGGCCTAGTTGAAAAAGGCCGTCGAAATGCTCCAAGCACAAGTAGCAGCCAAGTCTGGCGGACCTGACGCCACCACTCTCCCCACATCTCCATTGGCACCTGCCATACTCAGAGCACCGGTCCAGAAGAAAGTCCAATTCCTTGTGATGTCCGCATACGAGGGCGAATCTGACCCGAAGGTCCACCTGGCCAAGTATGCGGAATTTTTTATTTCGGTTGGTGCCACTGACTCCACCCAGTGCCAGAACTTCCCGCTGACCCTAGGGGACCGAGCCCACCACTGGTTCTCATCACTCACCTCGGGGTTAATCCAATCATTCGGCCAACTCTCGCGGGAGTTCTTGGCCCACTTCTCTGAGTTTGGATCTTACCTTACCCAGAAGCACCGCCTCGCCAACATCCACCAAGGCGAGAACGAGACCGACCAGCAGTACCTGGAGAGGTTCGACAAGATACTGCTGGAAGGCGAACCGGTAAGCGAGGACACCAAAGTCATCGCGATGATGGCCGGGCTTTGAAAAGGCACTGATATCTGGAAGGAAATGCACCTCGCATGTCCAAACACTTACACCGAATTCTGCCACAAGGCAGGGGTGTTCGTGGCCATGCAGGAGGCCCTCCAAAAAGAGGTTGGTGCCTCCTAGGAGAGGAAACCCTACGGGAAGAAATTCGGGGGCACATACAAGGCTCCCCGGAACTTAAAAGCCTTCGGCGATGGGGACGAGTTCAAAGAAAAGCTCAACCAAGTCCTCACCATCTCCGTCGACCACGTCTTTACTGCGGTCAAAGACAAAGCCTTGTTGGAAGAGCCGAGGACAATTCGCCAGGACCGCGCGAAGCTCAACCCCAACAAATACTGTGCCTATCACCAGTCCATTGGCCACTTCACCAGCGAATGCCGAGACCTCCTCAAACAATTATGGAAATTCTACGAGGATAGGAAGCTGGCCGAGTTCGTAAAAAAGGCACCGGCGAAGAGGCAAGAGGAGGGAAGCCTCCGATGACGAAGAAGAGGACTCGGCCTAATGCGGTCCTTAAAACAGCCGGAGGGCACCTCCCCATCCTCAATAAAACCTGGAGCCCACTCGAGAACTATTGGTTCTCGAAGAAGAAATTGGAGCTGCCGGAGGTCTCCAAGACGGAGGATCCTCCATTTCCAGGAGAAAGAGGAAGGCCGAGATCTGGGCCATAAACCAGGTCCAGGAAGGCAGCTCCATCCCCAGGCCCGTCGCACAACTCACTGATGAGCTAACATTCTCCTCGGCGGACCTGGAGGGGGTACTGACGACCCCCAACGACTCGTTGGTGATAACCGCCAACATTATGAACGTCCGAGTTCACAGGCTACTTGTGGACACCGGCGCATTCACCAACATACTCTTCAAATCCACCTTGGATGCCTTAGGTGATTTTAAGTCGTATTTAGAACCTAGTAATGCTAGGATAGTGGGGTTCGGGGAAGCTGTAACCGTCCCCCTAGGTAGCATTAGGTTGAGCATCCAACTTGTATCAGCCGAGGACCCGGAGCGGAGGCTGGCTAGGTTAGTAGATTTCTTAGTTGTTGACTAGCAGTCCTCCTACAACGGGTTCCTTGGCCGCCCGTTTATCAATGAATTTAAAGTGGCGTGTTCGACCTACTACTACTGTCTAAAATTCCCAAATCCGAAAGGTGCCAGAACCATCAAAGGTGACCAGAAAAAGGCCCGAGTGTGTTTACTCCAAATTAAAGATGGTCGAGCCAAGAAAGTCGTGACGCAGGTCCAGGTCCTTGAGGAAGAAATCCAGATTCGGTGGATGAGCCAAACATCCTAGACATCATCTCAACAGAAACTGAGTTGATGGAGGTAGGCGACTCGCTGGAATCAATGATGGAAATCGACCAAGTCCCCGAACTTGTGCAGGACACTCATCCGACACCAACAGAGGGAGTGGAGGAATCCCAAGATAATAACCAAGTGCAGGGACCTGTGCAAAGCTCACATCCTGCACCCATGGAGGTAGACCAGGAAGCCCAAGGTAGGGAACCTGCGGGAGGTCAAGAACCAGCACAAATGGATGTTGATCCAGCTCCCCAGGTTGCAGAACCTCTCCAAGCTGGTGAGACCCCGAAGGTCCTGACAGTTGACTGACCTGTCCAGGTTGAGGGCCCAGCCGATGATCTTGAACCACACCTAGGTCATGAACCTGTGCAGATGTCACAAGAAGAGTGGGATGAGTTCATTAGCGACCCTAGATGGATAAACCAGAAAAGAAAAGCCACCCCCATGGAAGAATTGACGGTACTCCCGGTGGACCCGGAAAGGGACTTGGAACTTTTCATAGGTTCTGAGTTACCCGAACTGTACCGGTCGAGGATGGAGCTGTTTTTGATGTCCAACCTGGACGTATTTGCTTGGTCCCATGAAGACATGACGGGGATCCCGTTGGAACATGCATGTCACCGACTCAACATAGATCCGGTGAGGAGGCCCATCCACCAAAAATGAAGAAAATATGGACCAGACAAATACGCAGCTCTAACCGTCGAAGTGGGGAAGTTATTGGACAACAACCTGATCAAGGAAGCCCTATGTCCGCAGTGGGTCGCGAATCCCATCCTGGTGAAGAAGCACAATGGGACGTGGAGACTATGTATCGACTTCACGGACCTGAACAAGGCATGCCCGAAGGACAACTTCCCACTACCCTACATTGATCAGCTCGTAGATAGCACCGCGGGCCACGAGATGATGACATTCATGGATGCTTTTGCGGGCTATCACCAGATAGCATTGCACCCAGACGACCAGGAACATTCGGCGTTCTACACTAACAAAAATATGTACTGCTGGGAAAAGATATCGTTCTGACTTATCAATGCCGGAGCGACCTACCAAAGGTTGGTGAATAAATGTTCGATCAACACATCGGTGAGTCCATGGAAGTGTACGTGGATGACATAGTTGTCAAGAGTTTGAGAAAGGAGGATCACCTCGACCACCTGAAGGAAACCTTCGACATACTACGCCACTACAACATGAAGTTAAATCTCAAGAAGACCAGCTTCGGCGTACACTCAGGAAAGTTCCTAGGTCACCTGGTGAGCCAGCGAGGGATAGAGGTCAACCCAGCGCAGGTCCAATGCATAATCGAGATGGGCATCCCCAACTCCGTACAGAAAATCCAAAGACTGACCGGATGTATGGCGGCTTTGAACAGGTTCATCTCTAGGTCTGGTGACTGAAATCGTCCATTCTTCGAGGCGATCAAGGCAAACACACGAAGGTACAAAGAGGCGGCTAAATCCAACAAGCTCCAACTCAAAAACCACTTCGTGTGGACGAGCGAATGCCAGCGAGCTTTCGAAGATATCAAAGCATACCTGGCAGATACGCAGGTCCTTTCAAAGCCGATACCCGGGGAGAAATTGTACCTCTACCTTGCTGAGTCAGAAGTTGCCATTAGCTCTGTCCTGGTTCGAGAAGAGGCAAAAATACACCTACCAGTGTACTATGTAAGCCAAGTCTTACACGAAGCTGAGTTGCGGTATACCCCGATGGAGAAGCTAGCCTATGCACTGGTGATGAGTGTTAGAAAATTGAGACCCTACTTCTTCGACCACCTGGTGGAGGTGCTGACGACGTTCCCACTACGTCAAATATTACAGCGCCCAGACACCGCCTGACGCTTGCTGAAATGGTCACTAGAAGTTAGCCAATACGGTATAACCTACGCACCCCGAACAATGATCAAGGGACAAGCGCTCGCCGACTTTATCGTCGAGCTAACTTTCCCACAAGACCCGACGAGGGGGCGTATAGCTCCGTAACACCTCTACGTTGACGGGTCATCGACTAGCACAGCAGCAGGAGCCGGTATAGTTCTGATCAGCCCAGACAGACAAGTCTTCACCTCCGCAATCCGGTTCTACTTTCGAGTAACCAACAATAAGACGGAGTACGAAGCTTTGATAGCCGGACTTAGGTTATCATTAGCTGTGGGGGCAACCAATCTTCAAGTTTTCAGAGATTCCCAGCTAATAAAATCCCAAGTCCGGGGGCAGTATGAGGCAAAAGATCAGCAGATGATGACCTACCAGAAGATAGCTGCGCATCTGATCTCGATGTTTACGCAGGTTTACATCAATCAGATACCGCGGCTGGAAAATAATCAAGCAGACGCCCTAGCCCGACTAGCTACCAGCAACGGCGAAGCCGAGGTCACGGAGGTTGTAGTCACCAAACTAAAGAACCCCTCGACGTTCGATTACAAAGTAAATCAAACTTCGAGTGGGGGGCAGGAAGATGCCAAAAATTGGTGCATTCCGATCCAAAAATATTTAATGGACGGAACGACCCCCGAAGACACCTGGGAAGCCAACCGGCTAGTGAAGCATGCTGCCAGATATACGCTGCTGGATGGCCAACTCTGCAAACGTGGATTCTCTCTACCTCTTCTCAAATGCCTATCTAAGAAGCAAGGGTTCGAGGTGTTAGAAGAAATTCACGAAGGAATTTGCGAAAGTCACGCGGGGGGGCAAGCCTTGGCATACAAGACGATCAGACAAGGGTACTATTGACCCACTCTTCGTAAATATGCCATTAGCTTCGCGCAAAGGTGCCGAAAATGTCAACTCTTCGCACCCAATATCCACTCCCCAGCCAACCAACTCAAGTCGGTCTTCAGCCCATGGCCTTTTGCAAAATGGGGTATCGACCTGATCGGCCCATTTCAACTTGGCAGAGGCAGTGTAAAGTTTATTGTCGTAGCAGTAGATTACTACACTAAGTGGGATGAAGCCGAAGCACTCATAACAATAACACAAGAAAGGATGATTGGCTTCATATGGAAGAACCTGATCTGCCGGTTCGGATTTCCACAATCGATCATCACCGACAACGGAAGAAAGTTCGACGGCCAAAAGTTGAGAGACTTCGCAGTTCGTGGAATATCAAGAAACACTACTCAACTCCGTACCATCCACAGTCGAACGGCCAGGTCGAGGCGGTTAACAAAATTTTAAAGCACACATTGAAGCTCCGCCTCGAAGATAAGAAAGGTAGCTGGGTAGACGAACTCCCGGAGGTCCTATGGTCTTACAGAACATTATACCGAGCCAGTACCAGAGAGACCCCATTTGCCTTAGCCTTCGGAACCGAAGCGGTAGTACCAGTCGAGGTTCAGAACAAGACTTGGAAGGTGGTGGGTTTATACGAAGAAAAGAATAACGAAGCCTTGGCAGTAGAAAAAGATCTGATCGAAGAGACCAGAGCTTCGTCAGAACTGAAGAACGCCACCTACAAGCGTAGAGCAGAAAAGTACTAAAATTCCCAGGTACGAGATCGAAAATTTAAAGTTAGGGATCTAATGCTGAAAAAGAAGTTGATGGCCCCACCGGGTGTATTCGGGTCAAACTGGGAAGGGCCATTCCGGGTTACTGCAGCCTGGCCAAACGGTACTTATGACCTCGAAGACGCAGAAGGCAATGCCTCGTCATACACCTGGAGTGCCGCGCACTTAAAAAAGTTCTATCAATAGATCGAGATTTTGTAATAGATTAGACGAAGGTTCGCATCAGAAATGTTGATAGCGACCAATGTAAATTATACTGCTATGAGAAGTTGGGAAAATTTATTAAGTCAGAAAAGTTGTCAGCCATGCGAGCTTCCATAGCTCGCCAACTAGGCGAGCTCCCACAGTTCACCCACCGTTCGAAGGTCCGTAATCCACCCAGTGTTTGAAGCCTCGTAATGCACAAGGACCAAGGTCCCAAACGTTATAATCAAAATGCTCGAAGGCAAAGGCCAAAGTGCCCAAGGTCGCGAAGGTGCCCTTCCTAAAGGGTCACTAAGCACCGACTGCCTTAAGTTAGAAAAATTCACGAAAAAGACGATTAAAATGTCTAAGGCAGGGTTCATGAAACCCAGCTTCCCAATGTGAATTAAACAAAGTACAACTCGCTACCCTAAGTGGTTTAAGACAAGCGATTCTCGGCCCTAAGTGGCATAAGACGAAGAATATGTACTACACAAATGGAGGTACGATTCGTAGTCCTAAGTGACGTAAAATGAACGATTCGCTTCTCAAAAGTAGAGTAAGACGAACAGTCAAGTACCCGAAAAATATATAAACGAGCTAAAAAAAATTATAATGTAAAGCGCAAAAATGAAAGTATACAGAGTTAGAACAAAAGCTCGATCTTCATTCAAAAAATACTTGAGGAATTTCAAGCCAAAAATGGTGCCTAAAAAATCCCTAAGTATAAGTAGTGTTGCTGGCCATAATGGTCGGCCAACTGACCATCTTTAAAGTGCAAAAAGCTCCTTCTGGGCGAGCTACACGTGCCCAACGAGCTACATCTACTTCAACAAAAAGAAAACTGAAAGTTACAAAAAGAAGCTCCTTCTGGGCGAGCTAGGTAGCCCGGCGAACTACTACAACTTGGCAAAAAATTAAATGGAAAGCTAATCTAAAAAAACGATTAAAGAGCTCAAGTCTCTGGAGCAGCGGGGGTGGCAGGGACATCTACTTCAGACTCATCAGGTCTTATTGTTGGTGTTTCTACTTCTGTTAGACAATTCTCATAGACTAAATCTTCAGCATTCTCTATAGGTGGTAACTCAACTATCACAGTGCCAAAGCCTTTATTGGTCAATTCTACAGGAGTTTTGATTTCAACATATGGCTGTTGACTTGTGACTGTAGAGTTATCCTCTTTAGAGTCTTCAGTAATTCCTTTAGGGGATCTATGTTGTTCATAAAAAACAACATGATGTGATTCTTCTACAATCATTAATCTCTTGTTATACACTCTGAAAGCTTTACTAACATTAGAATAACCTAGAAAGATATCTTCATATGACTTAGAATAAAAAGTCTTGAGGTGTTCTTTCCCATTATTCAGTATGTAGCATTTGCATCAAAAAATATGTAGATAAGAGATGTTAGGAGTTCTTCCTTTCCATAACTCATATGGGGTGTTCTTATGTGCTTTCACTATCAAGCTTCTATTTTGTGTATAGCATTATGTGCTTGTTCATTTCCATAACTCTTAGGTAGATTTGCTTCAATAATCATTGTTCTGGCTGCTTCCTTGAGTGTTCTATTTTTCCTTTCTGCAACACCATTCTGCTGTGTAGTTCTGGCTGTAGAATATTCATGCAAAATTCCATACAGTGAGCAGTATTCTTCAATGACTTGATGTGTGAACTCTGTTCCTCTATCTGATCTGATCTTCTCAATCTTCAAGTTCTTTTCATTCTGAATCCTCCTCATCAACTCTGGTAGCCACTGTAGAGTTTCACTCTTCTTTCTTAGAAACACTGTCCAAGAAAATCTTGAGTAATAATCTACTACCACTAGAGTGCACTTCTGTCCACTAATGCTTACAGGTTCTATAGGTCCAAAAAGATCCATATGAAATAATTCAAGTACCCTTGATGTGCTTGAGTGTGTCTTGCTCTTGAAAGTCATCTTGACTTGTTTCCCTTTAACACAGGCATCACATAGATGTTCCTTCCAGAACTTTACATTTGGTAGATTCATGGTTTTGAAGTTTATGTGATTCATCCTTTGGTGGTTGTAAATCGCTCTTTTGGTGGTTGTAATTTGTCCCTGCAAAATAAAGTAAGTTATTTAGAAATCCAATGCTTTGGACTTCCTCCAGTGTTACTCTTTGCAATCCAAGCCTTTTTGGGAGCTGTAGAGTTTTTGGTCCCGAAATGAGTAAATCAGTGTATGGGGGAATACACTAATGTCAGATTTTCCCAAAATATCAGGAAAATGCTCTTTCAGACTTAGTCGGGAAGATCCTGATGTGTTCAGTTAAATTGATGGTCCGCAGGGGCAGCAGGGACAGACCAGCAACGAACCAAATAGGCTAAGTTAGAGTGCGCTTTCAGAAGCTCAGTAGAGATAACCCACCTACTAACTGCTCGGAAGCAAATCAGTTGGATAGCTATCTCAGTAAGCAAGAGTTAGTGCGGAATGTGAGCTCTTAGGTTTCTACTCGTTTTAGTTTCTGAAAACATTGATCAATATTTCTTGTGAAAACATGTTTAAGGCTGGTGCACAGTTTTAAGTATCAGGATGAAAGATCAGTCCAGATAGTTTGAAAATAATGCAAGTATGCTCAGTTTAATATGATGACAAGTATGATCCTGAGCAAGTAAGTAAATCAGCACAAGGGGATGTTTTTTAGTGGTTCGGAGATAACCAACTCCTACTTCCATGACCTGATTAAACAGGAAGCTACCCTCTACCACTGAGGATAGGTACTTGATTTTTATGTGCCAAGGGACACAAGTAGCCTTCTTCCTCTCTAAGGAATCAACCCCTGGGCATTTTACAAGTCCTAGTCCTTCTAATAAACCAACTCACAAACTAAGGGGTTTGGTATTCACGTTTCCAACTATTGTGTGCTAATCCTTCTAAATAAAACAGTTCTAAGGATAGGATCAACACTCTAAGCAATATACAGATTTGATTACTACACAACACTAGGGAAATTTAGAACTTCAGAGTGTTGCTTCAAATTTTCTATGAGTGCTTGGAATCTTGAGATGCTTTCACTTGGAAATTTCTCGTAACCTTGAATGGGAGCAAGGTCATCTGTATTTATATGGAGGTTTGAAATAGATCCATTGGAAGAGATCCATTTCAAACCTTCCTATTTAGGGTAGGTGTAGGTTTTGGTACTCCTTGTCTGATAAAACCCATACTAAGTATGGTAACAATCTGATCTGCCGCCTGTAGCTCTGAGAACATTAAATACGGTGCAATCTCCGTACATACGTGTCGCCTCCTCACTGGTAGTTTATCCAACGGCTAGTTTGTCAACTTTGACTTTGATAACCTCGTACATTTATAACTCTGAGTTCCTCGATCTTTTCTTAGAATAAATGTTTGACTTTACTACGGAGGTGCTGACATTCTTTTTATCTCTCAGACTCGATTGCACGTGTAAACTTGCATTGTCAGAACTTACAAGTATCAGATAAACTAATCATAAGTCTAAGTCAGGACTTATGAACATCAGTGAGATGTTCAGCCTGATCAAGGTTACACTTGCCCTTCACTGATGGAGTCGTACTGTTAGGATATTCTTGTTAGATGTTTTGATGATATGATAAACCAATTAGCTTGTAATAGGACCAGCTGAACCTGTTAGTTAGCTGATGAATAGTTAGGATTAGATAGGTTTTTAGTAAGGGGGAATAAACCTTGCTGCCTAGAAGATCCAAAGCTTTCATAGAGAAGAAGGTCAGCTAAGGCCTTGAAGACTTAGCAGGTTCCAGAAGACAGAAGACCTGAGCAACTGACACTGATGTACCTGGAGAAGAACATCAGAGGAGACAGATCAGCTGATGTCAGAAGACCAGCTGAAGAGCATGTCGCAGACAAGACTAGGACCAAGGACCATGTCACTAGACAAAGATCAAGTTATCAGCTGAGGTGCATCAGCAGACCAGCACATCAGCTGAGGTCCAAGTATCAGTAGATCGGTACACCAGCTGAGGAGACAGATCAGCTGGAGTCTTGTGCTCCACCGAGATTCTACTGAATCGCACTAGGGTTGACTTGCGACAAAGAGAAGATTCCCAGAATAGAAGATCAATCAATCAAGGGGACAAACTTGATTGATTGGGGATCGCAAAGATTTCTGGGAATCATGAAGAGGATTCAATCAATCTCAATGATTGATTGATTCTGAATTTATAGGATCTCAGATCTCGAGCCAATCCCAACTGCTAGTTATTTGAACATATAAATAAGAGTGTCAGTGAAGAATTCACGTATTAGATCTAAAGATGTTTAAGCTTGCCGAAAGTCTGTCAAAATCTTCACTCGTACGCAACACCATTCTTTCATATTAATCCTTTGTAAGCTTTATAGAAGCTGTTAGAAGTCGACTGCTATTAAGCATAGACATCTGTAAGAGAGTTGTACTCTCAAAGTTTGTGAGTGAGTGAGAGAGAAGTTAGTGGAGAGCCCCACAAGTCCAGTTGGATTGTGGAGAGTGGAGTAGGACCTTTTGTCCGAACCACTATAAATTCTGGTGTCTTGTGTTCTTTACTTTTCTGTTCTTGACTGTGCACAAATCACTAACAAGGGTTTTCATTAAAACGTTTCACCACTCTATACACAGCACAAGATTTTCAAAACCAGACTATCTCAAGTAGTCTGCTGTTTTAAAATAAGCCTAAATTGGAAAAAGGTTTTTGAAACCTATCAAGTCTATTCAACCCCCCTTCTAGACTTGACTTAGTGTTTCTTTTCCTAAAACCTGCCTTTGGGACCAACAAGTGGTATTAGAGCTATGTGTCCAAAAGACCACAACCTGTGAAAGCTTTTGGTGGTCACCTGGACTGATCCCTGAAAATTGTTTTAGAGAACCTTGTGTGCAATTTATCTAACCATTTACAGATATGGCTTCTTACAAGAAGAGTGGATCCAAGACTAGGAAGCTGCCTGAATTTTCCATTGAAGACTATGACTACTGGAAGTTCAGAATGGAGAATCATCTTGGAGCCATTCATGATAGGATGTTGGATGTTCTGGAGGAAGGGCCTATAAAATTCTACTGGGAAGCAGTAAGTGATGGCAAAACTCCAGAAGCAGAGATCAGCGAGAGGAGAAAGCCAGAGAATAAGAAGAGTGAATTAAATGATGCTGAAAGAAAACTCTTCCATCTGGATCAAGTGGCTAGAACAGAAATAATCGAGACACTATCTAAAGAGTATATCGAGAAGATCAAGACCTGCAAGACAACTAAGGAGATGTGGGGGAAACTCTCCTTAATGTGTGAAGGGACTGATCAGATAAAGGAGAATAAGCTCCAAGCTGTTATTCACACCTTTGACACCTTCAAGATGAAGGCTGTTGAGTCAATTGATCAGCTTGATATGAGATTGACAAACATCTTGAATAAGACAAGCTCTCTAGGAAAAGAATACTCAGAGAAAGAGATCAACAACAAAATCTTGATATCCCTCACTCCCAGATGGAGAGTGAAGGTGACTGTGATAAAGGAGACCAAGAACTTATCTGAAATGAGTCATCATACACTATTATCTCATCTGAAAGCACATGAGTTCGATATTCAAGAAGAAGATCAAGAAGATGAGACTCCATCATCATCATCAGCTGCAAAGAATATTGCATTCTCAGCTACAGCTGATAGTCAAGAGAAGTCTTCTACTCCAGAGGACATGAGCTTAAAAGAGCAGCTTGCTCTGTTGACCAAGAAATTTGACAAAATGTCAAACAAGTTCCAGAAGTACAGATCTCATTGGAAGAAGAACAAGGGTGATTCTTCCAGGAGGTACCGGAAGTCATCTGATTCCAGAAGACCATCAGATGAGAAGGAGACCAGGTACAAGTCTCCAGAGAGAAGGATGGAACTAAGTCCCAAGAGAGGAGGAGATGGTGTTTGCTACTCTTGCAACAAGCCAGGGCATCTCAGCTATGATTGTGCTCAGCTTACACCAAAGGAAAGAGAAGAGAAGAGGATCAAAAGTGATCGCAGATTCGCTGATAAGAGAGCTCTACTGGTAAAGGAGGAGAAACAAGACATCAGCTCATCCTCATCTTCATCTAATTTTGAGTCTGAGGAAGACATCTGCATTATGGCTATGGTAGAAGAGGTAAATTCTCCTACCCCTTCTGTTAGCTCATCTTGCTCTTCTACCTATTCTATGGAGTCAGATTTACACAAGTTATTATCTGATCTCCAATCCTCCTTAAAAGTTTGTTCTAAGTTAGAAGAGGAGAACTCTAATCTGAAATCTGAAGTTCAAAGCTTGAGTTAGGAATTGGAAAGTGCTAGAGTGCCAGTTGTATCCTATGACCCACATGCTAACAAGTCTGCTAACTTAATAGCAAAATGTGAGGAACAGGAGAAGCTGATAGAAAAGCTGCTTCTGAGAACACTGTTTTGAGTGAAGAGCCTAATCGGCTGACAGCTAAGTTCGATGAACTCTTCAAACAGAATGAACTGACAATTAAAAATTCACAGCAGCTCCAGCTGAAAGTGGATCAGCTGACTAAGGCAAAAAATGTCGTGTCTAAAATAGCTGAGTCCTCACAAACTGTGAATGATAAAAGGGGTCTTGGTTATCCCAAACCCAAACCACAAAAGAAGAAGAAAGTGACAGTGGATTAATTAGGGATCCTCGGAAGGGTAAAGGGTCAGCTGAGCCTGCATCTGTATCAGAAGGGCAAAAGAGCAGAGGGACAGAAAAGGTCCCAGCTGGACAGAAGAGCATTAAAGCTCAGAAGTCTGCTGGTGATCATAAGGTTTCAGCAGAGCAGAAGAGTATTAAAACTCAGAAGCCTGTTGATAACCAACATAAGTCCAAAGCTCAGAAGCCCCAAGACCAGAAGAGGCATCCAAATCATAGTTATGCTTAGACAAAGAGGCCTCAGCAGAATCAGCAGAGGAATGATAAGCCTGGGCCATCTCAGCCGAGTAAGCCTAAGCGAAACAGACCTCAGCCCTGGGTTACATTTAACGTAACCAAAATAGGCAAGCCTTCACAGGCTAAAGTATATGAGTCATTCAAAGGCTCAAGCCAAAACTACCCTTTTGAGCAGCCCACCTAAAAGCCTGCTGTTATCACTCATCGCCCCAGAAGAGATCCTCTGAAGGAGATGATTTTTGTGGACAAATATGGTAGAAGGTTAAGATCTCCTAAACCTCATAAGGATGATCTCAACCTGGGGATCCAGAAAGTGGAAACTAACCAATCAGGACCCAAAGAAAGGGTACCTAAAGCCTGAGTATTAATTTCAGGCAAACTCTAGCCCAATAGAGAGAGGAGAATCTAAGGGCCATGTCTGGTACATTGATAGCGGATGCTCAAAGCACATGACGTTTGAAAAGCATCTCCTCCAGGACTTTGTCACTCTTGATGGGCCTAGAGTTGTATTTGGTGACAACAACTTTGGAGTCACTAGAGGAGTTGGTACTCTACTGATCAAAGGTATAAGTGTTGAAGAAGTCTACTATGTAGATGGACAGATGCACAATCTTCTGTCAGTATCCCAATTCTGTGATAAGGGGTATTCAGTAAGATTCTCTAAAAACGCTTGCCTTGTTATTAATGATTTAAATGAGCAGGTGCTACTAACTGGCCTCAGAAGAGGTAATATGTATCTTGCAGATTTTGCAAGCTGTCCAGCGGACTCATGCTTGGTTGCTAAAAGCTCTTCAGAGGTCAGCTGGCTCTGGCACAAGAGATTAGGTTATCTGAACTTCAAGACTCTCAACAATGTTGCAAGGAAGAGTCTAGTCAGAGGACTACCAAATGAGGTGTTTGCATCTGAGCAGAAGTGTAATGCCTGTCAGAAAGGGAAGCAGACAAAGGCTTCATTCAAGGATGTGCAGAGTACTTCAACAACAAAAGCACTCTAGCTGCTCCACATGGATTTGTTTGGACCAGTCTCACCTCTTAGCTTCAGTGGAAGGAAGTACACACTGGTGATTGTTGATGATTATTCAAGGTTCACTTGGGTAGTGTTCTTGTTCAAGAAGAATGAGACTATGGTCAAGATGCTGAAGCTGTTCAAGAGAATCCAGAAGGAGCTGGACCTCAGCATAGTCAGAATCAGAAGTGACAAAGGTACTGAGTTTCTTAACTCTGTTGTTTCTGACTATTGCAGGGAAAATGGTATTCAACATGAGACATCAGCTGCCAGAACACCTCAGCAGAATGGGTTAGCTGAGAGGAGAAATAGAACTCTTAAGGAGGCAGCAAGAACCATGTTAGCTGTATATCAGACCCCTCAAAGATTTTGAGCAGAAGACATCAACACTGCTTGCTACATCCAAAATAGATGCTTGCCAGTCAAGAGGCATGACAAGACTCCTAATGAAATGTACAAAGGTAAATCCCCTAACCTTTCCTTTGCCCATATTTTTGGGTGTAGGTGTTTCATTCATGACAATGGAAAGACCAGGTTAAAGACTTTTGATGCTAAGGTTGCTGAAGGAATATTCTTAGGATATTCTGGAAGTAGCAAAGCTTATAGGGTCTTTAATAAGGTCTCTCTTTGTGTGGAGGAGACACCTCATGTTGTATTTGATGAATCTATTCATGAGTACAGCGAAGAGAAGCTAGCAGATGAGATGGATCAGCTGAATCTGAAAGTCAAGCCAGATCTGATCAAGGTACCTAGGATTGAATCAGACTCAGATTCAGATGTTGAGCCCAAGTCAGCTGATAAGCCCTCAACAGCACCAGATGATGGCACAATGACTCCTGACACTAACCAAGGGGGAATATCAGACAAGACTCAAGAGGAGCACACTATGGCACCTCAGAGGGGTAAAAAGAAGTTGTCTGATTTCCCAGCTGAGCAGATCTTACGAGATCTAAGTGTAGGTGTTCAAACCAGAAGGAAGCTTAACTTGGGTGCTCAGTTCAGCTATTATGTGTCTCTGATTGAACCCAAGAATATCCATGAAGCTCTTGAGGATCTAAACTGGATTGTAGCCATGCAAGAGGAGCTAAACCAGCTTGCAAGACAAGAAGTTTGGACTCTAGTAGGAAGGCCCAAACATCAGAAAGTCATAGGCACTAAGTGGATTTTCAAGAACAAGAAGGATGAAAATGATGTAGTAGTAAGAAACAAGGCAAGACTAGTAGCCCAGGGGTACTCACAGTCAGAGGGAATTGACTATGATGAGACATTAGCTCCTGTGGCTAGACTAGAAGCCATTAGATTGTTTCTGGCCTATGCAGTTTTTAAAGGGTTCAAAGTATATCAGATGGATGTCAAATCAGCATTCTTGAATGGAATCCTGGCAGAAGAGGTATATGTGGAACAACCACCAGGATTTGAAGTTGGAAACAAGGTCTACAGGCTGCAAAAGGCTTTATATGAACTAAAGCAGACACCTAGAGCATGGTATGATACCTTATCTCAGTTCCTGTTGGACAGTGGCTTCAGCAAAGGAAAGATAGACAAGACCTTGTTCAGAAAAGAAGATGGAGATTATATCCTTTTGGTGCAGATCTATGTAGATGATATCATTTTTTGCTCCCCCAACAAGCAGATGTGTGATCAGTTCAGCAGACTGATGACAAGCAAATTTGAGATGTCCATGATGGGGGAGATGACCTATTTGCTTGGACTTCAGGTGAAGCAGATGTCCAATGGAACCTTTTTCAGCCAAGCTAAGTATGCCAAGAACCTGATAGAAAAGTTTGGAATCAGCAGCAGCAGAGAAGCTAAGATTCCAATGATGGCAAACTTCAGCATGGATCCAGATGAGGCTGGTGAGAAAGTAGATCAGACTCATTATAGAGGAGTTATTGGTTCTCTACTGTATCTTACTGCCAGCAGACCTGATATCAGCTTTGCAGTAGGTGTGTGTGCAAGATTTCAGGCGAACCCTAAAAAGTCTCATTTGGAAGCAGCTAAGAAGATTGTGAAGTATCTGAAGGGTACTTCTAATCTGGGCCTCTGGTACCCAGTTGATGACAACTTTCAGCTGAGTGGGTATTCAGACTCTGACTCTGGAGGGTGCAAGATTGATGGGAAGTCAACTTCAGGCACATGTCAGTTTCTGGGAAGTAAGCTGATTTCTTGGTTCTCCAAGAAGCAGACCTCAGTAGCTACTTCCACAACAGAGGCAGAGTACATTGCTGCTGGTAGCTGCTCTGGATCAGACAACAGCTGAGGGACTACCATGTGATCACAGAAAAGATACCCATCTTTTGTGATAGCACAAGTGCAATAGCCATTACTCAAAACCCAGTTCTCCATACCAGATGTAAGCATGTGGACATAAGACATCATTTCCTTAGAGACCATGCTGAGAAGGGTGACATCAGGATGGAGAAGATCCACACTGAGAAGCAGAGAGCAGATGTTTTTACCAAGCCTTTAGGAGAGGTAAGATTCAGGGAATTGATAGCTGAGATAGGTATGGTAGATGGAGACGCAGTCCTTTAGAAAGGAAGAAAAAAGTCTTCTAAGTGGTCAACTGTTTATCCGCTGAGGGGGAATCTACTGAGGTAATCAGCTGATCCTTACATCAGCTGATCTGGTATGTTTCTTTATTCCTTCGTGCCTTTTTCTATCCTGTTATTTCTACCTTGATTCAGGTATAAGTTATGACAGTCAGACAAGGCCACTTCACCTCAGCTGATCCATATCAGCTGACATAGAGGACCCAGATGGGCAGAAAAGATTTTGCAAGAAGATTCTTCTTATCGGCTGATGTTGCCACGTCAGCTACTTGATAAGTTTACTCTTCTTATGCTTTTCAATTTATTGCTTGTAAAATAAATTTGTTTGAAAAATAAAATCTTTTAAAAAATCTTATAAATTCCTAATTTCTAAAATTGATTTTAAAAAACTGGCAATCAAATCTTTTTATTTTCAAAAATTCTGGGATTTATTACTTTTTAAAAAATTTGGTGTCAGTGGTAATTAATTTCTCCCCGCCCAAATTACCTTACAAAATTTTTTAATCATTACCTTTTTACAAAAAGGCAAAATTTTTGGCGGCCAAAACCCTTTTCGAAACCTGACACTTACGCATCACCCCTAAAAATCTCAAGGGTCATTTATTCTGGACCATTGATTTATGTGATGCAACATGTCAATCCACGATCTAAATTGATCGGTTTTACTTTTGGAAGAACTGCTCATCTTCCTCGATTTGTATAAATACTCATAAGCCTCTTCATTGAAAACCTTTCCTCTCTGAAATTTTATATCTACCCTACTCTATCTTCGAATTCTCTGTGCTCTAATTCTTGTGTTGAAGCTATGGATACCAAGGCTTGGAAGAAGATGCTCAAAAATATGTATGCTGAAATGTGCATCGATTATGAGGCAACCCGAGTTCCAGAGATCAGAGAGATGTTGAATCTATTTCAACATCATAATTTGCGGACTTTCATCTCCATGGCGCCGCCGGACAACAAGACTTTGAACTACTACTCCTTCCAGTTCCTGCTCAAAGCGCAGTTCAGTGCTAACTCCATCGGATCCATTGTGGATGGGGAGACAGTAGTTTTGTCCAAGGATGTTGCTGCTGAGATCTTTGGTCTTTCTTCCTCTGGTGTCTTACCCCACACCTACAAAGAGGCTGACCATATGACTACGTTCCAAATAATGGCGAGGAGGAGCCATCGGAACAAGACCTCGGGATTAAAGAAGAATATGCTCAGAAGGAGATTCAGATTTTTCATGGATGTGGTGACCAAGGTAATCCTTGCAGAGCAGGGGAGTTTGGATGCCTTGACCAAACTCTGCTCAGTGTGGCTCGCACAATCTTGGATGGGGTTCAAGCAGACTGGGTAAGTCTGCTATGGTTTAGATTGGAGCAAGAGTCAAAGAGGTGTGCAAGTGAGATAATGGACGGACAGCAGATCTATAAGCTCAAGTCCAAGTGCTCTATGGCTACCAAGATTTCAATAATCTTGAGTCATCTACTGCCAGATCATGAATGGGAGGCTCAGTGGGTTGTTGACTACAACCACTCCAAGTTCATCAGGGGAAACAATCTCGAGACCCTGGGAGATGCTGATTCAGATTCAGCGGCTGCTTCAACCGCAGCGGCTCCAGGACCTTCTGCTGGAACTAAGAAAAAACAGAAGAGAAAGGCTACTGAGCCTGCTGAAAGGGTTCAGAAGACGAAGAAGTCCAAGAGGGACACTACCCCTGTTCAAAGGAAGCTGTCCTTTGATGAAGATGATGAAGATGATACTGCTCCTTTGAGCAGTCTGAAGAAGAAATCCCCAGCTGCTAAACCAATAGCTGCAAAACCTACCCTGCTTGTAGATGAGCCTACTGATGCAGAAAAGGAATCAGCAGAGGCACCTAGTTCAGAGGAGAAGTCTGCCTCTGACACTGCTGATGAGGAGGATTCAGCAAAGGCATCTATTGCTGAAACTGAAGTGGTTCAATCTTCTGAAGAGGCATCACCACCAGATTCACCGATCGCAGCTCAGCCTATCAGGTCAGCCCAACCCACTCCCTAATCTATTCCCACACACATTACTTCACACTCCCATTCACCTCATGAATCCCCAATATCCTAAACCTCTACACACTCTACACCTCCAGCTGACCCATCACCCTCACAAATCCTAGCTGGCAATGAACCAGAGGAGGTAGCTGCCTCTAGTGAGCCATCAGCTGTCCCCCTACCTCCTTACCCTGAACCCATAAACCTTGAAAGCCCTAACTCCCCCACTGATCATGCCCATCAAGCCACATTCATATCTATTTATCCTAAAGGACCCTTAGAGCGAGGCATGATCATTACTGCCCTAGCCCACGTTTCCCTATACATCCCAGAGATAAACCTTTACCCAGCTTACCAAGACCTGCTGGCTGAAGGACTTGCATGGGCTCAAGCAAGAGAAGGCCCAGTCACCTTCTTCATCGCCTTGCTCGAAGAGATGGGTGAAGCCACCTTCACCACATGGGAAGAAATTCTGATGGACGCCTTGGAAGTTAAGGCTCTATCCCAGCTGACCTCACCAGAAGGTCTTCGAAAGGTAGCTCGAGCTCTGCTGCTCAAGGATGGGGTTGTGCTGGATTGCCCGGAAACAACAGAATCAGAATTCATTCCTCCAGCAGAGAACTTCGACATCAGCCAAGCTGATCAGGTGACTCCTGATATTTTGAATCAAATGAAAGTTTATTTTGATGACCATATCAGGGAAGTCAAGGCCACTCTGCTGGCAGCCAAGTATGCTACTCCTTCTCTGATTGAGAAGCATGTCCACCGAGTGTTGCTGGACCACAGGAACAAGCTGAGAGAAAGTCTTGAGGACGGTTTGTATGTCACAAGAAAGGAGCTGTACTTCACCTGGAAGCGTTTTGAGCAGACTACTAAAGCTTTCATTGATGATGCCAATGCCTCATTCTCTGCTGAGTCTGACAAGATAAGATTGCTCACTGCTAACTTGGAGAAGGAAGTGGCAGAGTGCAAAGACGGTCAGGAGGACCTCCGATCTATCATTCAGAAGATTCCCTCCTCACTTCCATCTTCGTCTGCTTTTGATGATATCAAAAAGGGGGAAGAGAAGAACTCAGCTGATATAGCTGCACTGCAAGCTGAGACTGCTACTTTAAAAGCT
Organism: Prunella vulgaris; assembly: GCA_026898435.1. Lineage (NCBI taxonomy): Eukaryota > Viridiplantae > Streptophyta > Magnoliopsida > Lamiales > Lamiaceae > Prunella > Prunella vulgaris. The sequence continues at coordinate 447,356 of JAPKLY010000313.1, forward strand.
GAAATGGCCTCTCTGAAGGCCTTATTGGTGGACAACAATGGTGTTCTATCAGGCAGGATCCAGAACGTTGAAGACTATGTTAAGGATCGAAAAGTGGCACAGCAGCGAGCTCAAGAAATGAGAGATCAAAGATTGGCTAAAGCTATGCAGAGGCAAGAGGAGGTTGCTGAAGAGAGAGAGAAGAAGAAGCGTATCATGAACGCTGAGCTTGATGAGAAGCTTGCCAGAGAGCTGCAGATGGTAGAGAAAGAGGCTCCAGATTAGAGAAACAAAAGGCATGAGCGTGAGATGAATGATCAACTGGAGAGACGCTATTAGAGGAGATTGAAGAAAGAAGGAAAAGTAGTGCCCCAGAGGAGACAGAAGGGTAAATTTATTCTTGGATCAGACAAACCTCTGATTGATGGGTCTATGAGATCTTCACTCCCGACATGACAGATGCCATGATTTCACTCTGGAGAACTATCGAGGCCAGAGCATTCATCCAGTTTTATGCCCTTAAAGGGGAAGATACCACATCAGCTGAGGAGAAGAACAGAGAGTTCAGAGATTAGATGAAGGAGAACTATCCGGTCTTCTTTAAGTTCATCACTGAGGTCATGGTCAAACTCAGTGCCCAGTCTTAACTTCCCGAGCTTGAACTCTTTCCTACACCCACTGATGACAGTGAAAACCATGACTGGGTAGAGATTCGAAGGATTTAGTTGGATATGGTGACTCGATTCCTTCCAACTTTACCTGACACATCTGTTCCTACTCTGAAGGTAATTGAGAAGAGATTTTTCGACTGGATGCAAGTACCTTTCAACTGCAGAAAATCTTTGGTGTAATAGTCCAGCTGAGTCAGCTGAGGGTAGGCATCTTATCTTTTTGTAACTTCTCTTTTGTTTAATGAAGTTTTTAAATTCCAGACAACTTCTTGTTGTCAGCTGCTATTTATTTTCTGTCTAAGGGATCTTATCTAAAGATCTTCTTTTCTGTCCTATTTTGATCTTGATTTAATCTACTTATCTTTTGAGATCAGCTGAGTTGGTTTTGATATCATCAAAAAGGGGGAATTTGTTAGGAAATTCTTGTTTGATGTTTTGATGATATGATAAACCAATCAGCTTGTAATAGGACCAGCTGAACCTGTTAGTCAACTGATGAATAGTTAGGATTAGGTAGGTGTATAGTAAGGGGGAATAAACCTTGCTGCCTAGAAGATCCAAAGCATTCATAGAGAAGAAGACCAGCTAAGGCTTGAAGACTTAGCAGGTTCCAGAAGACAGAAGACTTGAGCAGCTGACACTGATGTACCTGGAGAAGAATATCAGAGGAGACAGATCAGCTGATGTCAGAAGACCAGCTGAAGAGCATGTCGCAGACAAGACTAGGACCAAGGACCATGTCACTAGACAAAGATCAAGTTATCAGTTGAGGTGCATCAGCAAACCAGCACATCAGCTGAGGTCCAAGTATCAGCAGACCGGTACACCAGCTGAGGAGACAGATCAGCTGGAGTCTTGTGCTCCACCCAGATTCAACAGAATCGCACTAGGGTTGACTTGCGACAAAGAGAAGATTCCCAGAATAGAAGATCAATCAATCAAGGGGACAAACTTGATTGATTGGGGATCGCGAAGATTTCCGGGAATCATGAAGAGGATTCAATCAATCTCAATTATTAATTGATTCCGAATTTATAGGATCTCATATCTCGAGCCAATCCCAATGGCTAGTTATTTGAACCTATAAGTAAGAGTGCCAGTGAAGAATTCAAGTATTAGATCTACACGCGTTTAAGCTTGCCGAAACTCTGTCAAAATCTTCACTCGTACTCAACACCATTCTTTCATATTAATCCTTTGTAAGCTTTATAGAAGTTGCTAGAAGTCGACTGCTATTAAGCATAGACATCTGTAAGAGAGTTGTACTCTCAAAGTTTGTGAGTGAGTGAGAGAGAAGTTAGTGGAGAGCCCCACAAGTCCAGTTGGATTGTGGAGAGTGGAGTAGGACCTTTTGTCCGAACCACTATAAATTCTGGTGTCTTGTGTTCTTTACTTTTCTGTTCTTGACTGTGCACAAATCACTAACAAGGGTTTTCATTAAAATGTTTTCGCACTTTATACACAACACAAGATTTTCAAAACCAGACTATCTCAAGTAGTCTGCTATTTTAAAATAAGCCTAAATTGGAAAAAGGTTTTTGAAACCTATCAAGTCTATTCAACCCCCCCTTCTAGACTTGACTTAGTGTTTCTTTCCCTAAAACCTGCCTTTGGGACCAACACGTAACCTGAGCATGCTTAGTGTACTCAGTATGGACCTCATCAGTGGTTGTCTTCAGGATGGCTTCCACATAACTCCAGGACTCTTTCCAGGTTTCTAATGTTCAGCTTCAGGTTGATCATCTTCAGGACGATCTTGACCCTCTGGGTTGGAGATGCTTCCGACTTCAGACTTTTGGGACGTCACCATCAGTCTTCTATCTTCAGCACGTTCCCCCTAAACTGAATACTTATATATAGAAAAATATATTCTAACCTGACTATCCTGAAACTATCATCTTGATGAACTATACTTAGGCAAATTTATGAAGGGGTTTTGGGATCTAATCAAAACACTAAGATTGTCCCAACAAGAGTTGTTAATTCTATAGTTCTTGATTGATCCTCCTTTTTGAATGTTTGAAGAGGGAGACAATTCAGACATATTTCCATTCCAGAATCTATCAAAGTTGAGTCTCCTCTCATGATTGAGTTTGTTGAAGACTTTTTCTTCTGACTGTATGGTTGATTCTGCAGTTGGTTTCAGAAGCATGTTTTGTAACATGTTGAAAACATCTTCTTCAGTATCATTCATGATTTATTTGAACTTCTGTTGTCTTCTTGGTGACAATTCCTTGAATGAATTCAAGAATTGAAAATCTTCTGGCTGTAGGATTGAGTTTACAGCTTCTTCAGGGGTTGATGTTGAACCTTTGATGAATTTCCTTTCTGGTTTAGGAACTAATTTTTGCAAATGATTCATCCAATTGCAAGGGTTATAACCTATACCGGTTAAATCTTTTGTGTGTCTTTGTTCAGATAACATCTTTCTTAATTGTTTGGATGACTTTCCAAAATAATCTAACTTCTTTTGAAGATAGGCATTGCTTCCTTCATCAGCTATTATAATCTGTTGAGTTCTGATGGTTTCTTTAAACTCAGCACAATCTGCAGCTCTACAACTTGCTTCATTGAAGAGTTCTTCATTGTCATTTTGCAGACAACTGTAACCTTCTCTAAGTTCTTGTAGAATCTGCAGTTGTTTCTCCACATCCTCTACTCCAGTTAATAGAGCTTTAACATGTTCCCTTCCAATATGATTATCTCTTCTAAGATCTTCATTCTCTTCTTGAAGTCTTTGGATTGCACTAAGCATGTCACTGGAAGAATCCGTTTCTGTTATATAACTAGGTGATGATGAGCATACCTCTTCATCTTTAGCCATAAGACAAATTAGAGCTTCTTCATCTAAGTCTGTAGAGTCAGAGTCTTCTAAGTTTGCAGTTGACTTTTGAGAAGAAAAGGGACAGTCTTCCTGGTTTTTATCAAACTCTGAAAGTAGTGCTCTAATTCTCTCCTTGTCAAACTTTTTCTTTCTATCTTTTCTGATTCTCTTTTCTTCATCTGTATACTTTTCAGCTTTGGGGTATGGACAATCCTTGAGGTAGTGTCCAGGCTTTCTGCAGTTATAACACAGATAAGTTGAGTTAGGTGCTGTAGATTTCACCTTACCATCTTCCTTTAGTGTGTACTGTTTCTTTTTAGTCCATTTGCTAAACTTCTTGAGCTGCTTTATGAAAATAGCCAAGTCTTCATCATCAGAATCTGCAGTTGCAAGGTTGTCAGCTACTAGAGTAGTGACCTTTGCACTGTCAGGTTCTTTTCTTCTACTTATGTCAAATTCACAAACCTTAAGGTCTGAAAAGAGTTCAAATGTGGATATCTTAGATAAATCCTTTGATTCTCTCATGGCAATTACTTTCATATCCCATTCAGAAGGTAAGCCTCTGAGAACCTTCATGTTCATTTCTCTTTGTGAGTAATCTTTACCAAGTGAGTCTAGCTCATTGAGTATCTCAATGAATCTTGACACAAACTTTTCAAGAGTTTCACCAGATTTCATCTTGAAGTTCTCAAACTTTTGAACTGCTATAATGAGTTTGTTTTCCTTGATTTGTTCAGTTCCTTCACAAATCATTTCCAACTTTTCCCATATATCCTTTGCAGTTTTGCAGTTTTTGATCTTGCTAAACACAATTTTATCTAGTGAGTGATAAATAGTATTCTTTGCAACATTGTCAAGATTATACCTTCTCTTGTCATCCTCTGTCCATTCCCTTCTGGGTTTGGGGATGATTTGAGCTAGTCCAGCTGACTGATCAGCTGCAGTGTTGACCTTCTCAACAACTATAGGACCATCTTCAATGATTGACCACATTTCATCATCGATTGCAGATAAGTGAGCTTACATTCTGATCTTTCATTCATCATAGTCTTCAGCTGAGAACATAGGAACCTTGGATTTCGCCATCTTTGGAGCCATGCAAGTATGCATGTGTGTTTTTCAAAAACAAAAAGGATCTATCTAGGTACTGATCAAAGCAGTGGCAAGCCAACTGCTCTGATACCACTTGTTGGTCCCTTAAGTGGTCAAGGTCTAGAGGGGGGGGGGGTGAATAGAGTCCAAAATAGAATTGTCAAACTTTTTCAAAGAAGGTAATCTAGAACCTTATAGTAACCTTTATATAGATATAAAATATATATTTCTAAGGACAAATAAATATTTTTAAATAGAGTAACACACATTTGCTCTAATTGTAACACAAATTTGCTCCCCAATTTGTGTTACTATAAGAGCAAATGTGTGTTACATTAAGGATAAAATGAATTTTTATAAAAATAAATATGTGTTTCTTATTTATTCATCATCCCCTTGAAAACCTAAGTGTTAAGTACCTATTTAGATTTTGATGTGTGCAAAACATGTATTCTTAATTGGATTAAAACTAATACCTTGACTTCAGAAAATTGGCTTAGAAAACTATTGTTCCTAAAGAAAAGTCTACATCTGTATAATTGATCACCCTACAGCTATGACATGACCTTACAGCTGTAATATTTCTCTACAGTCAGTTTTTAGTTTTTAGGATCATACAGCTGCAAAGTTCAAGATCCTACAGCTGCAAAGTTCAAGACCCTACAGCTGATATATCCGTTTGAAGACAAATGTACAAGTTCAAGATATAATGAAGATTATCAAGACCCTTAAGCTCAAATTAGTGTAGCTATTTCGCATATAAAGTACTTAAGAGGAGTCTTTCACAAAGTTTCTGGAGGTTATTAAAGACTAATTCAAGTCAACCAGAATTCTATGAATGAAGACAAATAGTACAACCAGTACTATTCTGTGCGAAGGATGAAGTCCACTTCACACATGCCTATAGAGAGAGAGGAGCCTTATCCAGAATTCAAATTTGAATTTCTCAACGGATAAGACACACCCCTTCATCTATAAATAGAAGAAGTTCTCAGAGAAAGCAATAACAACAACCTGAAATAAGGAGATTTTTTAAAATACATTCCATTTTCATGACAAGACGATGGTGGGTAAATTCATGATTTAGAATTGTGAATAGTGATTAATTAACAAACACATTACATGTACTCAAACTCTTTTTTTTTTGTAGGCAAATAAAATGGACCATGCACACTCATAATTTTAACAATATTCATAAACAAAATTACATTATTGAAATTGGGAAATTAAAGATGAACTAATACAACTAAAATAAAAAATTTGCTGCTCGATTTTCCACCTCGTGCCGCTCATCGTTTTAGTTGTCTTGACGAATTTCTTTGCACTTCAACTCGCTCTTATTTCCCATTTCTGAGTTCTTTCGGTCTTGTCGAGTAAAGAACAAATGCAATTACCTCCCTCAAGGACCGAAATTATTTTCCTTTGTGGTAATAAAACTGCAAATTAGATAATTAGGTCAAAATTTTAAAGTCTCACAGTTAGTGAGAGAAAGAAGTTTTTTGTCTCATAACTTATAGAGTGTCCGTTTTGGTCCTAAATTATATTTTGGTCTCGTAATACTTTGGTTTGTCAATTTTGGTCTCATTTTCCCTCGAAAAAGTGAAAATAATGTCCTTTTTGCACGGTATACATGGTAGTTGATCAATTTGGAATTTTTTGGCATCGTTACTGATATTTTATTATTTTCTATTAGCATTTAAGTGATACGAAAAAAAAATTGACAACCACATCAATAAGGATATCTGAAGGCCCAAATTCAACCACCATGTCCATCGTGTATGGAAAAAAAGTAACATTCACTTTTTCATCGAAATGGGACCAAATATTAACCCAAGGAATTACAAGACCAAAATCTAGAATTAATTTTTTTTGGACCAAAAGCAGACACGTGATCTATTATGGAACGAAAAATTTTTTTGATCTCAAAGTTTGTGCAATGTGTGTGCTGTCATTAAGGTAAGATGTTTACTTTATTAGATCCTTCAGCACCAACAGTGTACCCTGGCCGAGTCTCCATACTCCACCCTTGCAGACATTCCTCAAATGGAATATCATATTTATTTTCAAATTTTATAGGGTTAGGATCTGCTAATATTTTTTTACATCATGGTCACTTTGAGGAAGATCGATCATTTTCATAGTGCATCCATTATTTTCATTTTTTGTTATTGATATGTGCCATCGAGAAAAATTACCCGAGTCCTTAGTGTCAAATAAAATGCACGTGAGACACAAAATGTGTGTAGGCAACATAGCTTATTTAATTTGTTTATGTTAAATAATATTATAGTAACACCTAATTGGATTTATTACGAGGAATCTAGAATACATATTGCACTAATTTTGTACACGCTGTGACAATATCAAGTGCAATTTTTATTGGTCACCTGATTTTCAATGAATAGTTACATTTGTTTTAGAGGAATAGTTATGAATGTTAAAACGTAAAAGGCCGGTGTCCAATTATGATTATTCAATGAAAATAAGGGTGTGATTATTAAAAATGCACTTAATTTAGTTAGTGCAATTGGTGCGCAAGAAAATTAATGTATATATAGTTGTGTATCTCATGTATCTCAAACAAATAGTCTTCTCCTTCATTTAAAAGTTTAAAAAGCCAAAAAATATCTTTTCAGTTATGCGTTTAATTTTGCTCTCTTCTACTGTATGGGTTTCTTCTTGTTGTGGCTCCAAATCACAGTATTAACATCAATATATTGATCATATTGAAAGACTAAAACATGTCTAACATCCATTTTCTATCATATTATTGTTCTCATAAATTTTATTTTTTGACAGAATAGTAGTTTTATAAGTATGGCAGGGTTGGTGGCTAGTGGCTAAAGAAAAAATAAAATATACATAATTTTTAAAAAGTTTAGTTTTAAAAAGAATAATGATATATATGTATATATTTGTATTTATAAGTTCGTATGTACGATATTTTCCATATAATTTAAGTACACTACAAAACATTGTGGTATAGAACCAATAGTACACTAATTTAATCAATAGTCCATACAAATAATCAATAGTACACATTGCCGGAGTTATTATCGACAAGTATCGCTGATAAACAAAGACAATAATGTGATGAGATGGACACAGTCCACGATGATACATGAATAGTGACATACGTCACTTCAATTGTACCTTTTTCAGTGCATTAAATGCTCAAATATTATTTAGGTACAATTATATGAACTACAGTACACTCGTTTACTCACAAGTACATACATAAGCTCAATAGTACACTCCTACATATTTTGGCCCTCAGTGTAATTACACAAATTAGATATCCTTCTTTGTGGTTTGACATGTTAAAAAGTACCTACATGAAAGTGACCCTATAATAAATTATAACTCTTTTTTAAGCGAATATTAATTTATATGTAAATTTCTTATATGTAAA
>JAPKLY010000313.1:455343-528145 GCA_026898435.1 Prunella vulgaris
CCACATCAACAAGGATATCCAAATTATGGCAAAAAAATAACATTATTTACACTTTTACATCGAAATGGGACCAACATTAACCCAAGTAGTTACAAGACCAAAATCTAGAAATTAATTTTTTTTGGACCAAAAGCGGACACGTGATCTATTATGGAACGAAAAAAAATTTTGATCTCAAAGTTTGTGCAATGTGTGTGCTGTCATTAAGGTAAGATGTTTACTTTATCAGATCTTCCAGCACCAGCAGTGTTCCGTGGCCGAGTCTCCATACTCTAGCTTTGCAGACATTCTTCAAATGGAATATCGTATTTCTTTTCAAATTTTATAGGGTTAGGGTTAGGATCCACTAACATTTTTTTTACATAATGGTCACTTTGAGGAAGATCAATCATTGTCATAGTGCATCCATTATTTTCATTTTTTGTTATTGATATGTGCCATCGAGCAAAATTACCCGAGTCCTAAGTGTCAAATAAAATGCATGTGAGACACAAAATGTGTGCAGGCAACATAGCTTATTTAATTTGTTTATGTTAAATAATATTATAGTAACACCTAATTGCATTTATAACGAGGAAACTAGAATACATATTGCACTAATTATGTACACGCCGTGACACTATTAAGTGTAATTTTAAGTGGTCATCTTATTTTCACTGAATAGTTATATTTGTTTTAGAGGAATAGTTAAGAATGTTAAAATGTAACTGGCCAGTGTCAGATTATGATTATTCAGTGAAAATAAGGTGTGATTATTAAAAATGCACTTAATTTAGTCAATGCAATTGGTGCGCAAGAAAATTAAATGTATATATAGTTGTGTATCTCATGTATCTCTAACAAATAGTCTTCTTCCTAAAACTGGGAACATAAAGAACATCTTTTAAAACTAAAACTCTATCTTCAAAAGATAGGTGCACGTCTCCCACTGCAATAACCGCTACCCTCGTAGCATCGCCCAATGTGATGAGGATCTCATTCGCACTAAGTTGCCAGGTTTTCCGGAACCCCTGTAAAGTGAAACATATATGATCAGTGGCTCCAGTATCCATTACCCACGAATGGGAAGCATACGCTACTAAACAAGTTTCAACAACAAGTGCAAGAGAATTACCTTTCTTCCCGGCCTTCTTTGGCTTGGGACAAGCCGTCCTCTAATGTCCTTTCTCACCGCAGTTGAAACACTTGCATTTGGTAGCTTTCTTGACCCCTCCCTCATTAGTCACCTTACTCTTAGATTGGTTCGGACCTTTGGTCTTCTTCTTCTTCCCACCTTTCGGTGCGGAAGAAGTCAGACCGCTTGCCACCAAGATTTGAGTTTGGTGTCCCATGAGTGTCTCCTCCAATACCAAAGCTTGCAAGAGCTGTGCCAACGTGAACTCTAGATTATTCATCATATAGTTCAACTGGAATTGCTGAAAGCTATTCTGTAGAGAATGGAGAACAAAATCAACTTGCGTTTCTGCATAATATTCCGCTCCAAGTACCTCTAACTTGTTGAGGTAGCCCATCATTTTGAGAACGTGATCCCTTATGGGCTGATAGTGCTGTGGTACCATTGAGTTGAAGTATTGTTCGAAGTGTGGCGACACTCAAGACAACACTTAATGTGTTCAGAATATTGTAGAGAGAAGAAGTAAACAGCGGAAGACTTTTGAACACAAGGATTAACTCAATCTTTCCACAAACTAAAATTAGTTTATGGCAGCCTCAAGGCTGAAATATCACTAACTCGGAAAAAGTGATTAGAAAAATAAATTCGAGACTTGGAAACATTCCTTCCAAATCTCAAACATAAAATCGGATAAAATATCCAAACAAGTTCCCAAATGGCAAACCTAGACTGTTAAGTCTAAGCCTACTTCAAGCATATACTACCACACCCCGTGAATAGTTCAGCAAAACTTATGGGATAATAATATACACGAGTGTTGTACTAAGGGTGACAACACATGTGAAATCACTACACTAAAACCGTAAAAATGGGTTCCGATTTATGCGCTATGCTTCAGTATGTAGTGAGGGCTCTCTCTCTTGGTTTTTGGACGTATTCCTCATCTATTTATAGAGTTGGAATAATGATCCATCCATCAATGAAGTGAAAATCATGGAGAGAAGTTGAGATCCACTTTTGTAGGAGTTGAGGTAACTTCCTTGTAACTTCCTTTCTTTAACTCTCGGTTCTGTGATTCCAGGTTCTTCCACCACGTTCCAGATCCTTCCAGGTACATCAAGAATATTCTGGGTGATGGGAATAACTGTCTTTGACCATCGTTTGCCAGGGATAGCACCAAGGACAACCATCGAGGCAACACTACGCAGTTGATCACTGGAACATGTTTCCTGAAGGATGATGACCTGAAATGATAGTAAAGACAATTTAAACATCACTAAAGAGTTAGTTGTTAGAACAAATATAAGAAGAATGTCCTGGAGGATGGGTGTGATTCCAGATATGATGACACTGGTTTCAACACTCATATCTTCAATCTCCCCCAATCACACCTATCCGCAAACACTTAACCTGATGCAAATCAGTTTATGATAAAGGCACAACAGATGTTAGTTTGAAGCAGTGTAATTATAGATAAGAACTTGGTGCACATCTAAACAGAGTATGATAAATGCACAACAAATATTATTCATTAGTATCAATTGGAAAGACATCCTAAGTGCTATCAGTTCCATACCAAAACAAAGGAACAATATCAGAGTTAAAGGCAAGATAAAAATAGTATTCAAGTTACATCAACTTCGAATAGTTAGTAATGTTAGTGGGATCAGAATTGTGATCAGAGTAGAGTATAAAACTCCAGCAGCAGCAATCTCCCCCTAACATTAAGAACTCCCCCTAAGTAGCAGCTTCAGTACTGACAGGATCTGCAGGTGTTGCCTGAGGGATGGCAACATCAGGGGCATCATTACCAACAGCAGCAGCAGCATTAACCTCATCGGTTATATCCTCAATCACAACATTACCAGATCCAGAGCTTTCAACAGCAGCAGGTTCATTTGTTGGCGCATCAGTTGGTACTTCTCCCCCTGTGGATGTGGATAGGAGGGATTTCCAAAAGGTGCTCGTTTCTTCAAGGATAACAGCCTGCCTTTTAATAGAAGTGGCTTGGAGTCTGAGCTGTGAGACTTGCTTGGCAAGAGCAGCAGCATGTTCTTCAATGTACCTGCGATGAACAGTAACAGATACTACCTCACCAGTTGTGGAAGTAGATGCAGTGCGAGCAGCAATGTTGCCAACCGTAGGGGCAACATTCGGTTCATCAGTAGCAGGGACAGAGGCAGATGCAGCAGCAGGAGGGTTATAAGGCAGATCAATCACACGATTACCTTCTAGCAGAACCTTAGCAATACCAATAATCAATGGCTTAGTAGATAAGTGATCTCCAGCAGTCCTAGTAGCTCCTTGATTAATCAAAAGCCCATGAATCAAGGTAGGATATTGCAGTTTTCCAATCTTGGACACTTTTCCACCGAACCCAACCATGTTTGCATAAATAATCTCACTAAGATTGAAGGGCAGATTCTTAGCAATTTTGTAAATCAGGCAAGCATGTTCAGTAGTGACTCTTGTGGTATTTGAGGAAGGCATCCAGTTGTACACACACAGCTTGTGAAGAATTGAATGCAAACTAGTCAGATTTGCAGTGAAAAAGTTCTTGGGCCACTTGGTCAGAATTCCACCAGTGATAGAGCAAGTAATCTCATCCATATCAGTCTCCTCAACAACATTATTAGCATTAATAGTTCCAAGAAAATCATTAATTGCAGCAGGAGATATGTCATAAATGGATCCTCTAAAGAACACTCTACCATACTTTGGACTAGTACTCTTCATCATTGTAGAACATATATGGGCATAGAATTCACAAATCCATGTACAACAAAAGGAACTAGAGTACCTCAGTGTATTGAGCAGCCTCATTTCCTCAAAGAAGGGAATCAGATTGAATGCTTCAAGGTCTTTGTTGTTCATCCTCCTCTTATGTATCACATCTTTCTTGGCAAACTTCTTGTACCGGCTCTTGGAGTCATCAAAGTAGAAGTTATCAGTGCCATAGTTCTCCACATCATAATCAGATTCATCACTACCAGCTTCAGAATTCTCTTCATCATCACCATCAAATTGTTCTTGGTTCTCAGCATCTTCATCATCATTGACTTCTTCATCACTTTCAGCCTGTTCATCATCATCAACCTGTTCACCAGTTTCCTCAGCTTCATGGTCATCATCAATTTCTTCATCAGAGGATGATGAAGAGCTGTGATCAGGTTCTGGATCACCCTGTTCTGGAACAGCAGCAGGTGTTGCCTCAGGGGTGGCAACACTGGGAGCAGCAGCTTTGAATTTTCTCCTTTTCTTCAGTCCTTTGCACATCTCAGCAATACTCACATTATCCTCAGAAATGGCAGGTTCATCAACCTCCATTGGAGCAGGGATATCAGCAGCCTCTTCTTCAGTATCAGAAATGACAATAGAAGTATTGTCTTTCTTCCTTGAGCTTGAATCACCAAAATCTGTATTTTTCAAGTTCCTACTTGATCTACGGGATGGTGCAATTTTCCTTTTTCCAGTGGCTTTTGGGACTTTTGATAGTATGGGCATAGGTGGTGATAAGGATGGGGATAATATATGTGATGAAGTGTGAGTGGGTGATTGTGAAAATGAGACTTGTACAGGGATTGCAGACACATTTTCTGAGCTAGGTTCAACATTTTCATTATCAGCAGGAATATTAGGGCTAGTATGAACAGTAGCAGAGGATTCAACATTTTCTTCCACCCTATAGATAGGAACATCATCTAATTGAGAAGCTAGGGTTTCACATTGAGTATCAGATGTACCTGAAGGAAGAAGAACTTGAATGGGCAGTGGTGTCTGAACAATCTGTGTCGCCGGTGATGCCACACTGGATGCAAACGAAGGTGAAGACTCTGGTGCAGTGGCATCGGCAGAGACATTGGTAGCAGTATCCTTAGTCACATTTTTTGCCATAGTAGCGAGAGTGATGAGAGGATTTTTGGTTTCAGAGGTTTGAGGGGTTTCAGTGTTTTGATGTGGGTGAGTATGTGAGGAAGATGATTTAGATGGCTTTTTATGCTTCATTGATATGCGTGAGAGACAAAAAGAAACTTTTGATATTTTTTAAAACATTTTAATGCACGAACACAAGAGAGGAAGGACACGGCACATTAAACACAATTTTAACACATAATTAAGAATTTCATTTTATAAGAGAATTTCGAAGATTAGGAGTATTTTTAATTAAGAGAAAAATATACACCATTATCTAAATAACTACCCATGATGTGAAAGTGTAGAAAGTGGGGTGAAAGAGTGGGGTAGTTATTCGAATTTAAAAAAATAACCGACACATTTAATTAATAAAAAAATACCATATAATTATCACACTATTATCATAATTAAAATAATTAGATAACTCATTATGTAAATGCTAAAAAATATTCTGAGACTTAGATCAATTACAGTTTATAATGTAGGCACACATACACACATTTTTTTATGTACTTTTTATTCTCAAGAATTTAATCACCTTTTGAAAAGAACACGTCGTGGTTGTCAGCCCCGTGTGCCTAGTTACTCAGCCATCATTCAAGAATGTTCTTCTTTTTCTTTTTGAAACTAAACAGCCTTTTGAAAAGAACACATCGTGATTGTCAATCCCGCGTGTCTAGTTACTCAGCATGTCTAGACCTTTGATTTTTTTAGAACTTGTGCTTTTGTTGTGTATGTCCAGTACGAAACCTTTGAGATCACATCACGTCAGAATATGGTTAGCAAAAACAATATAAGTTACAGAACTACTGAATTACGAAATAAAATGATAAAAATACAGTAGTGTTGCTTCAAGTGTAATAACACTCGGAGCAACGTCACACACAGATTTTCAAGGAATGCAGAGTCCAAGAGATTTTATAAGTGAAGAAAACCTCTCAAAGTCTAGTGCTTTTGTGAAAATGTCAGCTATCTGTTTTTCAGTGGATATATACTCTAATTTCACTATCTCCTTCTCAACTAGATCTCTTAAAAAATGGTGTCTAATACTTATGTGTTTTGTGAGTGAGTGTTGTACCGGATTTTTTGAAATGTTGATCGCACTTGTATTATCACAGAAAATTATCAAAGTATTTGTCTCAAGCACATAATCATCTAGCATTTTTTAAGCCATAGGAGTTGTGTACAACAGCTACCAGCAGCTATGTACTCAGATTCAGCAGTGTATTAGGAAATGCATTTTTATTTTTTACTATGCCAAGAAACAAGATTGTTACCCATGTAGAAACAACCACCACTAGTGCTTTTCCTATCATCACAATCACCAGCCCAGTCAACATCACTATAGCCTACTACTGTGCTATTTGTGTCTTCTGAAAACCACAATCCCATGTCACTTGTGCCACTCACATATCTGATGATCCTCTTCACAGCCTTCATGTGAGATTCCTTGGGGTTTGCTTGGTACCTGGCACACAGACAAACACTATACATAATATCAGGTCTACTGGAAGTAAAGTATAGTAAACGGCCAATCATAGATCGATACATAGTGTGGTCAACACTTTGTCCAACATCATCTTTGCACAGTTTCTGTGAAGTTCCCATAGGAGTTTTCATATGCTTTGCATCAGTAAGACCAAATCTTTTCACTAAATTTTTAGCATACTTACTTTGAGAAATGAAAATACCACTATCACTTTGTTTGATTTGTAATCCTAAAAAGTAATTTAGGTCACCAAACATGCTCATTTCAAAAGTAGTAGTCATAGCTTTCACAAAGTTATCAATCAATTCTTGTGATGTTGCACCAAATACAATATCATCAACATATATCTGTGCAATCAAGAAACCATTAGTATCATGCTTAATGAAAAGAGTTCTATCTGCCTCACCTCTAATGAATCCAAATTGTATTAAGAAATCAGTAAGTCTACCATACCAAGCTCTAGGGGCTTGTTTCAAACCATACAAAGCTTTCTTCAATTTATACACATAATCAGGATGAAATGGATCTACAAAACCTTTTGGTTGTTCTACAAAAGCTTCCTCAAGTAAAACACCATTTAAAAAAGCAGCCTTAACATCCATTTGAAATAATTTAATTCCAATAAAACATGCAATATATAATAGAAGTCTAATAGATTCTATCCTAGCAACGGGAGCAAATGTTTCATCGAAATCAATTCGTTCAATTTGTGTATAACCTTGTGCAACAAGCCTAGCTTTATTTCTTACTATATTACCAGATTCATCAGTTTTATTCTTGAAAATCCACTTTGTTCCAATTACGTTCATGTTTGAAGGTCTAGGTACTAGAGTCCAAACATCATTTCTAGTGAATTGTTCAAGTTCTTCTTGCATAGCCACAATCCAACTTTCATCTTTCAAAACTTCAGACACATTTTTGGGTTCAATAGAAGAAAAATAACATTGAGTACATACCTGAGTGCATATATTGGACATGCAAACTGAACGTACTACCTCATTCATTTTACCTTTTCTTCTTGTGAGAACACCAACTGAGGATTCACCTATGATCTGTGATGAAGGATGATCCTTCTTGCAACTATGGACAAGGGTTTGTCCAGGAGTTTTGGGTGACAAATTCTTATCATCTTCTGAATCTGCATCTGATGTCACTGGAGATGTTGTCGCCTTTGGTTCAACACTTTTCACTGGTTCAGTGATACTTGTGATTTCCATCAAGTCGGAGATGTCCTCTTCCACCTTTTTACCTGAAATATTTGAAACATCATCGAATACTATGTTCACAGATTCCTGCAGAGTTCTTATTCTAAGATTGTAAACCCTGTAGGCCTTGCTATTCTTAGAATAACCTAAGAACAGTCCTTTATCACTATTAGAATCAAACTTTGTCAAGTAATCTCTATCATTCAAAATGTAGCACAAGCATCCGAAGGTGTGAAAATATTTCAAGTTAGGTTTCCTTTTGTACAATAGCTCATAAGAAATAATAGAACAACCTGGTCTAAAGAAGACTCTATTAGACACATGACATGCAATATTCAATGCTTCAGCCCAAAATCTTTTAGACACATTCATTGAAGTTAACATCACTCTAACCATTTCTTGTAATGTCCTATTTTTTCTTTCAGCTATGCCATTTTGCTGCGGAATTTTAGGAGAGGAAAACTCTTGTACAATGCCTTTCTTTTCACAAAAATCAGTGAACATGCCATTTTCAAATTCCTTACCATGATCAGTTCTAATCCTACTAACTTTCAGATTAAAAACATTTTTCAAATGCTTGTAAAGGATTTTGAATACTTCAAAAGTGTCAGATTTTTCTCTAATGAACTCAACCCATGAAAACCTTGAAAAGTCATCAACAACAACTAATGAGTATTTCTTACCACCAAGACTTTCTGTCTCCATAGGACCCATAAGATCCATGTGAAGAAGTTCCAAGCATCTAGTAGTTGTGCTTATTGATGTGATATTGTGTGAAGTTTTTACCTGTTTACCTTTTTGGCATGATCCACAAACGGGTGTATTTGTGAAACTGAGCTTAGGTAACCCTCTAACAGCCTCTGTCATAACCAATTTTTGTAAATTTCTGTAATTTACATGGCCAAGCTTTCGGTGCCAAAGAACACTTTCATCAGATTGTGAAATGTTGCACGAAGTGTTGTCACCAATGAGATAACAGTTGTCAGCAGATCGATGACCAACCGTTACACATTTATCAGTTTCATCCAATACTGAACATTAATCTTTATCAAACTTCACATGCAAATTATTATCACACAACTGACTTATGCTTATAAAGTTAGCACGTAAACCTTCAACATGCAACACATTTTTTCAGTTTTGGAAAGCCTTCAACATTCAAAGTTCCTCTTCCTATTATGTTACCCTTAGAACCACTACCATATGTAACTTTACCACCATCAAAAATTTCATATTCATTCAAGTATTCAATATTTCCTGTCATATGTCTAGAACACCCACTGTCAAAATACCATAAACTAGGTACACATGCTTGTAAAGAAGTACAAACAACATTGCAAAGCACTTTGGATTTTCTAATCCATGCCGTTTTTTATGTGTGAATACTTGTGTGGTAACACTCCAGGCAACACTTTTCCAGAAAGCAAATCATCTTTTAATTTGAAAACAGTAAGGACGAAAGTGTCCAGGAACTGAACAATAATGACAGATAAAAGTATTTTTGCCTCTTTGTTATGGAAATTTTTTGGAAGAAATTTTAGAATTTGGTTTCACAAAGGTGATAGGTTTTTCAAAACTAAAAGGGATAGAATTTTCAGAAAATCTAAGACCACATTTATCAGTTTTTCCAACAGTCAAAGCTTCATTTAAAGCAGTTGTACCTTTAGAGTACTTTTAGAAACTAAGAGTGGAAGCAGTCAACTTTTCTTGGAGTTTAGAAATTTCAAGATCCTTTTTTGTGAGATTTACATCAAGTCTTGTGATGGTCTCAATCAGCTCTTCATTAGCTCGATTGACAGATTTTAGTTCATTCTGCAGTTTAGTAACCTTTATTTCTAAAGGTTCTTGTAAGGTACCTGTTCTAGAATTTAAAACATTAGTACTATCCTCATCAGAATCAGAAACAGACTGGAACCTGTTTGATGTTGTTGCTGGGGTTGTCACACTGGGTTCGACATCTGAGTCACTTTCAAGGAAGTCATCTCTCACACATTCAGATAAGAATGCAAGTTCTTCATCTGTAACCTTTATCTCTTCATCAGAATCTTCATCACTCAAAGAAACAGTTAAGCTCATCCTTTTCTTTAATTGTGTGTTAGCACATTCATTTGCATAATGACCATAACCAATACGCTCATCACAAATGATATTTTTTCTATACTCAGGATCATACTTAGAGTTTCTTCTTTGAAAAGATTTTCTAAAACAAGTTTGAGGGGAATTTTTAAAATCTATCTTAGGCTTAGTGTTAAAATTAGATTTATTTCTCTTTTGCTTAAGATAGGCATCAAATTTTTTGGTAAGAAATGCAATACTATCAGTGTCATATGAAGTGTCATCAACACTATCGTCAACCTGTTCAATTTCAGTAATAACATAAGTTTTCTTAGAACTTGAAGAGGTTTCTCCTTTGAAAACAACAACACCCTTTTTATCATAAGCAGATTCTTGTTGAGATAAGTCCATTTCATAAGTTTTTAATATGCTCATTAACTCATTATGACTCAACAAATCAGTGTTCCTAGCTTCCTCAATGGCACAAACTTTGCCATTGAATCTTTTAGGAAGAGTACGAAGGGTTTTGTTTACTAACCTGATATTGGAGATTGGATCTCCAAGTGATTGCAATTCATTTACCACCTCATAGAGTCTCTCATTGTAGGAAGAAATCATCTCATCATCTTTCATTCTTAGGCCTTCAAACTTTGTGTTCAGCATCCTTGTTTTGGCTCTACGGACACTACCAGAACCTTAACAGTGTTCTTGTAGTCTTTCCCATGCATCTTTGGCTGAAACACAATTCTGGATAAGGTTGAACATTACCGTATCAACCGATGAATTGATTGCGTTGATGGCCTTTGAATTGTACAATGATGAGTTGTTCTCCTCTGTGGTCCATTCAAGCTCGTTCTTGAGAATCTGGTCTCCATATTTATTTTCAGTTGTGGGAGGACTCCAACCTGACAGGATGCTCTTCCATGCACGTTCATCAAGAGCTTTGATGTAACTCCTCATCTGACTTTTCCATGCAGCATAATTAGTTCCATCAAGTATGGGAGTACGGGTGATGGATCCACTGGAGTAGATAGCTCCAGGAGGGTAATCCATGGCAACTGAACACTAAGCACCAGGACCAACACTTAGTACCGTCAAGTGATGGCTCTGATACCACTTTATAGTACTGTGGTACTGTTGAGTTAAAGTATTGTTCGAAGTGTGGCGACACTCAATGTGTTCAGAATATTGTAGAGAGAATAAGTAAACAGCAAAAGACTTTTGAACACAAGGATTAACTCAATCTTTCCACAAATTAAAATTAGTTTGTGGCGGCCTCAACGCTGAAATATCACTAACTTGAAAAAAGTGATTACAAAAACAAATTCGAGACTTGGAAACATTCCTTCCAAATCTCAAACATAAAATCGGATAAAATATCCAAACAAGTTCCCAAATGGCAAACCTAGATTGTTAAGTATAAACCTACTTCAAGCATATACTACCACACCCCGTGAATAGCTCAGCAAAACGTATGGGATAATAATATACACGAGTGTTGTACTAAGTGTGACAATCCATGTGAAATCACTACACTAAAATCGTAAAAATGGGTTCCGATTTATGCGCTATGCTTCAGTATGTAGTGAGGGCTCTCTCTCTTGGTTTCTGGACGTATTCCTCATCTATTTATAGAGTTGGAATAATGATCCATCCATCAATGAAGTGGAAATCATGGAGAGAAGTTAAGATCCACTTTTGTAGGAGTTGAGGTAACTTCCATTTAACTTCCTTTCTTTAACTCTCGGTTCTTTGATTCCATGTTCTTCCACCACGTTCCAGATCCTTCCAGGTGCATCAAGAATATTCTGGGTCATGTGAATAACTGCCGTTGACCGTCGTTGACCAGGGATAACACCAAGGACAACCATTGAGGCAACACTAAGCAGTTGATCACTGGAACATGTTTCCTGAAGGATGATGACCTGAAATGATAGCAAAGACAATTTGAAAAACAGTAAAGAGTTAGTTGTTAGAACAAATATAAGAAGAATGTCCTGGAGGATGGGTGTGATTCTAGATGTGATGACACTGGTTTCAACACTCACATCTTCACGGGCGTTCCCTTTACCATTTTCAACGATAACATATCTCGCATGGTGATTTGCCTAGCTGTACGATTCTGATGAGCGAACATCTCCTTTGGGTTTAGCATCATACGAGAAGCGGATTCCATGTTTTGGTGTTGGTGTTGCAACACATCTGACATTGAAGCCAAGATGGTACACCTAGCCATTTCATCGGATTTCATCCACTCCCTTTGATATTCCCTATCGGCAATATCCGCATCATCCGTAGGCGTAGGGAGCTTTGGTGTGTCAAGAACCCATTTGTGTTGTTGTACGGTTAGGACAATAAATAAGTGACGTTTCCAATCAACATAGTTTTCACCTTCCAATTTGTTATCTTTAAGTATCGTAAACAGTGGATTAAAAGGAGACGACATGCTGAACTGAAATAAAACATACATTGCATCAATACATACATCGATTCGTAAAGATTATCACAAATTTCGATCATGCGTTGTATTAAAATCTAAAAAAATATACATAATATAAATCGGCCGACATCTTAAAACTGTTCACATAAGCCACGATGAGTGTGGACGTTTATGCAAACACATTTAAGCAAGTTACAAACATAAACAGTTACAAACTTTTAATTTCAAAAATTAATAGTCGGCTCCCACTTGACCATATAAAATCGGTAGGGACTCCGATGGGGAGTAATAAAATGCCAATTTTATACCTAAGTATTAACCATGATTAAATACAGGATTATCACTTCGTTTTAAATAAGCCACTCGATGGGAGGGTCAATACCGCCACTAATAATAATCCACAATCATACTCTTGGGAATTTGTTCATGTGCACTTATCTTTTGGCCTATCCGATAAGGAGAAAGGCGCTTGCCAATGCGTAGCCAAAAGACTTCACAAACAAATAAATCATGGAGGCCAAATAATTCAATTTTATTATCTAGAATAAAATACCGAATTATATTTAAAAACATACTTTGTAATTTTCGGAGTTGAGATTTTTTATCACGACATTCATGCAATCAAAATATTTAATCAAATTAAATAAATAAAGCATGCATCAAAACAAATGTGTTGGTCCCAAAGGCAGGTTTTGAGGAAAGAAACTCTAAGTCAAGTCTAGAAGGGGGAGGGGGGGGGGGGTTGAATAGACTTGATGGGTTTCAAAACCTTTTTTTTTAAAAAGCCTTAATTTTAAAACAACAGACTACTTGAGATAGTCTGGTTTTGAAAATTGTGTGCTGTGTATTTTGAGTGCAGAAACGTTTTTGTGAAAACCTTTGTTAGTGATTTGTGCACAGATAAATAACAGAATAAAAGGAGCACGAGACACAAGAATTTATAGTGGTTCGGACAAAAGGTCCTACTCCACTCTCCACAATCCAACTGGACTTGTGGGTCTTTCCACTATCTTTCTCACTCAATCACTTACTCACTTTGAGAGTACTACTCTCTTACAATAGTCTTATGCTAAAAGCAATCGACTTTTAACCGCTTCTATAAAGCTTACAATGGATTAATATTGAGTAAAGGTTCTTGAGCACGAGTGAAGATTTTGACAGAGTTTCGGCAAGCTTAAATGCGTGTATTTTTGTGCTTGAAATCTTCACTGGAACTCTTATTTATAGGTTCAATTCAACTAGCCGTTGGAAGGACTAGAGATCTGAGATCCCATAAATTAGGAATCAATCAATCATTTAGATTGATTAAATTTCCTTCTTGATTCCCGGAGATCTTCGTGAACCTTCAATCAATCAAGTCTGTCCCCTAGATTGATTGATCTTCTATTCTGGGAATCTTCTCGTTTGTTGCAAGTTAACCCTTGAGCGATTCCGTAGAATCTTGGTGGAGCACAAGACATCAGCTGATCTGTCTCCTCAGCTGGTGTATTGGTCTGCTTGTACACGGACCTCAGCTGATGTGCAAGTCTGCTGGTGCAACTCAGCTGATATCTTCAACCTCAGCTGATATGCTAGTCTGCTGGTGCACCTCAGCTGGTTTCTTGATCATTGCCTGGAATACGATCCTTGGTCCTTATCTTGTCTGTGACGTGCTCTTCAGCTGATCTTCTTATATCAGCTGATCTGTTTCCTCTGCTGTTCTGATTCCAGGTACTTAGTGTCAGCTGCTCAGGTCTTCTGTCTTCAATAATCTGCTAAGTCTTCAAAGCCTTAGCTGATCTTCTTCTCCAAGAAAGCTTCGGATCTTCTAGGCAGCAAGGTTGATTCCCCTTTACAAAAACCTATCTAATCCTAACTATTCATCAGCTGACTAACATGATCAGCTGGTCCTATTACAAGCTGATTTGTTTATCATATCATCAAAACGTCTAACAAGAATATCCTAACAAATTTCCCCTTTTTTATGATATCAAAACCAACTCAACTGATCTTAAAAGATAAGCAAATTTAATCAAGATCAAATAGGACAGAGAAGAAGATCTTTAGATAAGATCTCTTAGACAAAAAAATAAAAGCAGCTGACAACAAGAAGTTGTCGGGAATATAAGCTTCATTAAACAAAACAGAGAAGTTACAAAATATCAGAAACCTACCCTCTGCTGACTCAGCTGGTCTATTACATGACCAAAGACTTTCTGCTGCTGGTAGGCACTTGCATCCAATCCAGTAATCTCTTTTCAATGGCCTTCAGAGCAGGCACAGATGTATCAGGAAGAGTAGGAAAAAAGCGTGTCACCATATCTATCCAAATTCTTCTGACTTCTCCCTAGTCGAGGTTTCCATTGGCGTCAGTAGGAGTAGGGAACAATTCAAGCTCGGGGAGTTCAGGCTGGGCACTGAGCTTGACCATGACTCCAGTGATGAATTTGAAGAAGGCTGGATAATTCTCCTTCAACCACTCTCTGAATTCCCTGTTCTTCTCTTCAGCAGATCTGGCATCTTCTCCTCTGAGCACATAGAACTGAATGAATGTGTGAGCCTTGATGGTTCTCCAGAGTGAAATCATGTCACCCTTCATGTCTGGAGTAAAGATCTCAATAGATACATCAATCAGGGGCTCATCAGTTCCAGGAACAAACTTACCCTTCAGTCTACTCTGGGGTACTACTCTTCCTTCCTTCTTCATCCTCTTCTGATATCTTCTTTCTAGTTGATCATTCATCTCTCTCTCGTGCCTCTTGTTTCTCTGTTCTGGAGTCTTCTTCTCAGCAAGCTGCAATTTCCTTGCCAGCTTCTCATCCAACTCAACATTCATGACCCTCTTCTGCTTTTCTCTAGCTTCAGCAGCCTCCTCTTGCCTCTGAATGGCTTCAGCTATCTTCTGGTCCCTCATTTCCTGAAGTCTCTGTTGTGCCAGGTTTCGAGTATTAACATACTCTTCAACGTTTTGGATCCTGGTTGATAAAACACCGTTATTCTCCACCAGCAGAGCCTTCAGGTAGGCCATCTCAGCCTTAAGTGAGGCAGTCTCAGCTTGCAGTGCAAAAATATCAGCTGAGTTCTTCTCTTCCCCCTTTTTGATATCATCAAAGGCAGATGACGAGGGAAGTGAAGTGGGAATCTTCTCCATAGCAGCTTTAAGGTCCTCCTGACCATGTTTGCATTCAGGAACATCTCTCTCCAGATTGGCAGTCAGCAACCTGATCCTTTCAATTTCAGCAGAGAAGGAAACAGTAGCATCATCAAGGAATGCTTTAGCATCTTCTTTAATCCTCTGGCGGGAAAAGAACAACTCCTTCCTGGTGACATATAGGCTGACCTCAATGGCATCCCTCAGCTTATTCCGATGGTCCAGCAACACTTGGTGGACATGCTTCTCGATGAGAGAAGGAGCAGCAGACTTGGCCGCCAGCAGAGTGGCCTTAACTTCCCTGATATGATCATCAAAATATTCTTTTAGTTTGTCAAGAATATCAGGAGTTACCTGATCAGCTGGGCTGATTTCAAAGTTCGGTGTTGGAGGAATGAATTCAGACTCTGCTATTTCCGGGCAATCCAGCGCAACCCCATCCTTGAGCAGCATAGCTCGAGCCACTTTTCGAAGACCTTCAGGAGAGGTCAACTGGGATGGTGCCTTAACCTCCAAGTCATCCATCAGGATTTCTTTCCATTCAGTGAAAGCATCTTCACCCATCTCCTTGATTAACTCCAAAAAGAAGGTAACAGGACCCTCTCTCGCCTGAGCCCAAGGGAGGCCATCGGCTAGTAGGTCTTGGTAGGCAAGGTAAGGGTTGAGCTCTGGAATGTATAGGGCAATGTGGGCTAGGGAAGTAATGATCATCCCTCGTTCAAGAGGCCCTTTTGAACGAAGGTGAGATAAACGAGCTTGTTGGGCAATTTCAGTGGGGGAGTTGGGAGTTTCTAGGTCAATGGGTTCAGGGTGAGAAGGTTGGGGATCAGCTGAAGGCTCACCAGAGGCAGCTATTCCACTGGTTCATTGCCAGCTAGGGGTTGTGAAGGTGAGGGATCTATAGGAGGTATTGAGTGAGTAGAAGTTTGGGATTTTGGGGATTCATGGGGAGATGGGGAATGTGAAGATATGTGTGGGGGGTCAGATGAGGGAGTAGGTTGAGCTGACCTGATTGGATCGGCTACTATTGGTGTGTCTGCTGATGGTGTCTCTTCAGAGGATTGAACAACCTCTGTCTCAGCAACCGATGGCTCCGCTGACTCCTCCTCTTCTCCATTAGAGCCAGAATCAGACCTGTCCTCTGAGCTAGCTTCCTCTGCCGATTCTTCCTCTGCTGGTTCCTCTTCCTCATCAGTGGGCTCATTAACCAGCAGAGAAGGCTTTGCAGCTGATGATGTAGCTGCAGGAGATTTCTTCTTCAAACTGCTCAAAGGAGCAGTATCATCTTCATCATCATCATCATCAAATGAGAGTTTCCTTTGTACTGGGGTAGCATCCCTCTTGGACTTCTTACTCTTCTTTCTCCCTCCAACAGGCTTTGAAGCCTTCCTCTTCTACTTCTTACTAGTACCAGCAGAAGGGCCTGGGGCAGCTGGTGCTAGATCAGCTGCCGAATCTGAATCTGCAAGCCCAATGACTTCCAGATTTCTTCCCCTAAGGAACTTGGTGTGATTGTAGTCAACAATCCACCCCTTTTTCCATTTGTGCTCTGGCAGCAGATGATTCAAGATTTATAGTAATCTTGGTAGCCATTGAACACTTTGACTTTAGCCTGTACATTTGTTGCCCATTCACAACCTCAGCAACACATCTCTTGGACTCCTGCTCCAAGCGAAACCACAGCAGACTCACCCAATCTGCTGGAACTCCATCTAAGATTGTTCGAGCCAAACTAAGGCGAAGTTTGGTTAGGGCATCCAAACTCCCCTGCTCTGCAAGAATAACCTTGGTTACCACATCCATGAAAAACCTGTACCTCCTCCTCAGCATATTTTTTTTTCAGATTTGTGGTATTTTCTCGCTGGCTCCTCCTCGCCGTTGTCTTGAAAGTAGCCAGATAATCAGTTTCTTTGTAGGTGTGGGGTTGAACACCTGAGGCAGAAATACCAAAAATTTGTGCAGCAACATCATTGGATAAAACCACTGTTTCACCATCAACAAGGGAGTCAATAGTGTTAGGACTGAACTGGGCTTTGAGTAGAAACTGGAAGGCATAGTAGTTCAGGGTCTTGTGGTCAGGAGGTGTCATGGATATGAAGGTTTGGAGATTATGAAGTTGGAAGAGGTTTAGAATTTCTCTGATTTCTGGAACCCCTGTTGTATCGTAACTAACACACATTTCGGCATACATCTTCTCGAGCATCTTCTTCAGGGCTTGGTTATCCATGGCTTCAGCACAGAGATTAGAGTAACAGAGAGAATTTGTAGGCAAGATAATAAAGAAGATAGAGGGATTTTGAAGCAGAAAGGTTTTTAGAGATGTGTTTAAGGGTATATATACGAATCTAGAGCATGAGCAGTTTTCCAAAATTAAAAACCGATCACAATATCGTGGGTGAATCGTGGATGGACATATTGCATCACATAGATCAATGATCTAGATTAAGAGACCTTTGAAATAATTTAGAGGTGATGCGTAGGTGTCAGGTTTTGAAAAGGTGATTGGGCGCCTAAAAATTTCACCTTTTTGTAAAAAAGGTAATGATTAAAAACTTTTTTAGAGATAAAATGGGCGGTGAGAAATTAATTACCACTGACACCGAATTTTGGAAAAAGGAATAAATCCCCAAATTTTTTAAATTGAAAAGATTTGATTTGCCAATTTTCTAAAAACAATTTTATAAAATAGGGATTTATCAGTTTTCGAAAAAGATTTTTAATTTTCCAAATAATAATTTAAAACCATAAAGAAGTATACTTATCAAATAGCTGACGTGGCAAAATCAGCTGATAAGAAGAATCCTCTTGAAAATCTTTTCTGCTCATCTGGGTCTTCTATGTCAGCTGACATGGATCAGCTGAGGTAAGTCGGCCTTGTCTGACTTTCATGACTTATACCTGGATCAAGTTAGAGAAAACAAGATAGGAAAAGAACACGAAAGATTTAAAGAGACAAACCCAGATCAGCTGATGTAGGGATCAGCTGACTACCTCAGTAGATTCCCCCTCAGCTGATTACCACCTGACTACCTAGAAAACCTTTTTCTCCCTTTCTAAAGAACTGCTCCTCCATCTACCATTCCTAACTCTGCTACTAATTCTCTGAATCTTACCTCTGCTAATGGTTTGGTAAGAACATCTGCCCTCTGCTTCTCTGTGTGAATCTTCTCCATCCTGATATCTCCCTTCTCAACATGGTCTCTAAGGAAATGATGTCTTATGTCCACATGCTTACATCTGGTATGGAGAAGTGGATTCTGAGTAAAGGCTATTGCACTTGTGCTATCACAAAAAATAGGTATCTCTTCTGTGATCACATGGTAGTCCCTCAGCAGTTGTCTGATCCAGAGCAGCTGAGAGTAGCAGCTACCAGCAGCCATGTACTCTGCCTCTGTTATGGAAGTAGCTACTGAGGTCTGCTTCTTGGAGAACCAAGATATCAGCTTACTTCCCGGAAATTGACATGTGCCTGAAGTTGATTTCCTATCAATTTTGCACCCTCCATAGTCAGAATCTGAATACCCACTCAGCAGAAAATTGTCATCAGCTGGGTACCAGAGGCCTAGATTGTAAGTACCGTTCAAATACTTCACAATCTTCTCTGCTGCTTCCAGATGAGATTTCTTTGGATTTGCCTGAAACCTTGCACAAACCCCTACTGCAAAGCTGATATCAGGTCTGCTGGCAGTGAGATACAGCAGAGAACCAATAGGTCCTCTGTAGTGTGTCTGATCCACTTTCTCACCAGCCTCATCTGGATCCATGCTAAAGTTTGCCATCATTGGAATCTTAGACTTTCTACTGCTACTGACTCCAAACTTCTCTATCAAGTTCTTGGCATACTTAGCTTGGCTGATAAAGGTTCCATTGGACATCTGCTTCACCTGAAGTCCAAGGAAGTAGGTCATCTCCCCCATCATGGACATCTCAAACTTGTTTGTCATCAGCTTACTGAACTGATCACACATCTGCTTGTTGGGGGAGCCAAAGATGATATCATCCACATAGATCTGCACCAAGAGGATATCATCTCCATCTTCTTTTCTGAACAAGGTCTTGTCTATCTTTCCTTTGCTGAATCCGCTGTCCAGCAGGAACTGTGATAGAGTATCATACCATGCCCTAGGTGCTTGCTTGAGTCCATATAAAGCTTTCTGCAACCTATAGACCTTGTTCCCAACTTCAAATCCTGGTGGCTGTTCCACATATACTTCTTCTGACAGGATTCTATTCAGAAAAGCTGATTTGACATCCATCTGATATACCTTGAACCCTTTGAAAACAGCATAGGCCAGAAACAATCTGATGGCCTCTAGTCTAGCCACAGGAGCAAATGTCTCATCATAGTCAATCTCTTCTGACTGTGAATACCCCTGGGCTACTAGGCTTGCCTTGTTTCTCACCACAACATCGTTTTCATCCTTCTTGTTCTTAAAGAACCACTTAGTGCCTATGACCTTCTGATGTTTGGGCCTCTCCACTAGAGTCCAAACTTCTTGTCTTGCAAACTGGTTTAGCTCCTCTTGCATAGCTACAATCCAGTTTGGATCATCAAGGGCTTCATAGATATTCTTGGGTTCTATCAGAGACACATAACAGCTGAATTGAGCACCCAAGTTTAGCTTTCTTCTGGTCTGAACACCTATACTTGGATCTCCTAAGATCTGCTCAGCTGGGAAGTCAGACAACTTCCATTTACCCCTCTGAGGTGCCATGGTCTGCTCCTCTTGGGTTTTGTCTGATATTCCCCCTTGGTTAGTGTTAGGAGTCATTGTCCCATTATCTGGTGCTGATGAGGGCTTATCAGCTGATTTGGGCTCATCATCTGAATCTGAGTCTGATTCAATCCTAGGTACCACTTCCTTAATAAGATTTGGCTTGTCTGACAGATTCAGTTGATCCACCTCTTCTGCTAGCTTCTCCTTGTTGTACTCATGAATAGATTCATGAATGAAACACCTACACCCAAAAATATGGACAGAGGAAAGGTTAGGAGATTTACCTTTGTACATCTCATAAGGAGTCTTGCCAAGTCTCTTGACTGGTAGACATTTATTTTGAATGTAGCAAGCAGTGTTGATAGCTTCTGCCCAAAATCTTTGAGGAATCTGATATTCAGCCAGCATGGTCCTTGCTGCCTCCTTGAGGGTTATGTTCCTCCTCTCAGCTAACCCATTCTGCTGAGGTGTTCTGGCAGCTGATGTCTCATGCTGAATACCATTTTCCCTGCAATAGTCAGAAACAATAGAGTTAAGAAACTCAGTACCTTTATCACTTCTGATTCTGACTATGCTTAGGTCCAGCTCCTTCTGAACTCTCTTGAACAACTCCAGCATCTTGACCATAGTCTCATTCTTCTTGAACTAAAACACTACCCAAGTGAATCTTGTATAATCATCAATGTTGGTCCCTAAAGAAGACTTTGAGTCTTCTTGTTTTGAAAACAACTGACTTTACAATCTGTTGAGTGCGCAGTGATTTTGTGTGCGAAAACGTTTTAAATTAAATCCTTTTAATGAAAACCTTTTATTTAGTGCAGCAAGTAGGAGCAATTAAAATAAAGCAAGTAAAAGACACGAGATTTATAGTGGTTCGGACCAACTGTCCTACATCCACTCTCCTCAAACTAAATTGGACTTGAGGGGCTATCTACTCACTTACTAACTTCCTTACAACCTTCGAGAGAAAACTCTCTTACAACTTTTGTTAGTGCACACTTGCATCTAACTTCTAGACTTCTACAAAGTCTTTACAAATGATAAATAAATATGTAGGGTTGTGTGAGTACAAAGAGAATTGTGTAACGATTCTACTCGTTGATCTTGTGTAAAACTTATATAAATCTTCTCTATGGTACTCATATTTATAGGTGTCAAATACTAGCCATTAGAGTTGACTAGAATTTGAAATCCCTATAAATATGTAATCAATCAATCAAAGTGATTGATTGATTCTTGATCTCCAAGTTGATATCTTTCCATCTTGGCTTGATTGATTCTTGATGTCTAGATTGATATCTTTCCATCTTGGCTTTGATCTTCAATCTAATTTGACTTGATTGATTGCCTATGATTCTGGAAATCATGTTGCTGTGATCTTGTCCCCTTGAAATGATTGACTTTCTGTAAATAGATCTTCTATGTAACAGCTTCAGATGACCTCAGCTGTTGTTGGTGGTCCTCGTCTGATATGTTCAGGGCTCAGCTGGTATGTTGAGACATAGCTGTCCTGAACGTGTCTTAGCTGATCTGGGTGCTCCTCTGCTGATTTTGTCCTCGTCTGATTTCGGCACCTCAGCTGGTCTGACATCAGCTGACCTGGACCTCAGCTGATCTAACCTCAGCTGATCTAACATCAGCTGACCTGACATCAACTGATATCTAGCACCTCAGCTGACCTTCACTAAGCCGACCATCCTTAGCTGATCTGACCTCAGCTGATCAGCTGACCTCCCATGATCATCTGGTTTTAATGGCATCAAAACATAAGGGATTTCCCAACAATTTCCCCCTTTTTGATGATATTAAAACCCAAGGAAGATTGATCTTTCTCCAATCAGCTGATGTTCCCCCTTACAAAAATCTCAGCTGATTTTCCACCTAAGTGTAGGCCTTCCCCCTTAGTTGGGTAGATGTTTGCGTTTGGATCTGTTCATCACACTCAGCTCATCTGATTTGATCATCTTCTCATCTGATATCAGCTTTTTATTTGATCTCCTGAGCTGGTGTGTACCTGAAAATAAAATCAGGCAATAGGTACCCTACTGGGTCCTGGAGGGTCAGGAGGCAGTTCTTTAGGGATCCATAGGAATAGGTCATCCTTATGAGGCTTAGGAGACCTTATCCATCTCCCATTTTTATCAACAAAGACAATCTCCTTCAGAGGGTTTCTCTTAGGAGGATGTCTTAGAACACCAGGTCTTGTGATCTGATTATAAGGATACGTCCTGCTAGAGCCTTTGAATGACTCATAGACAACAGCCTTAGCTGATTGTGCAGGTTTGGGTGGTACTTTAAATGTAACCGAGGGTGGAGAAGGGTTCTGCTTGGACTTGCCCTTCTGGGATGGTCCAGGCTGATCCCTCCTTATCTTATTTTTCCCTATTTCCTTATTATCAGCTCCTTGAGCCTGTGCCTTTTTCTTCCGTTTAGAGGACTTAGGTAAGCCAACACCTCGTTTGTCATGCTCTTGTTGAGAGGAAGCAGCTATAGATGACATTGCATTATGTGCATTGGTCAGCTGATCCAATTTCAACTTGAGCTGATCCTCTTTTTCTTTGGTCCGTGTATGTTGTTTAAAGAGTTCATCGAACTTAGCCTTTAATAGCTTGTGTTCCTCTTCCAACCCAAGATTTTCAGCCAGCAGCGTAGCTACCAACTGTTCTTGTTCCTCACATTTGACTCTTAAGTCTTCTGACTCTTGAGTCTGTGAGGAAGTGGGTTCAGCTAATAGATCAGCAGACTGACCTTTCTCGAGGGTCAGCTGAGAGACTTCAGCTTTTAGCCTTGAGTTCTCCTCTTCTAGTTTAGCACATACACTTAGAGAGGATTGGAGATCTGAGAGCAGCTTTTGCATCTCAGCCTCCATAGAATTGGTAGAAGAGCAAGATGAGCTAACAGAGGGGGTTTTAGCTTCTACCTCTTCTGTGTCTGCCATGAGACAAAAATCCTCTGATGATGGTGAATCAGCAGTGGAGATGTATTCCTCAAAATGTTGAATAATCTTGTTCATCTCCTCTTCAAAATTCACACCAAAGTTGTAAGACATAATTCCTGCAAAATATGTTAGGAGAAATAACACACAAGGATTTTTCAAAAGGATTTTGGATCTGCCCTGGTGACCACCTAAAGCTTCTCAAGCTGTGGCCGTTAGGACACGCAACTCTGATACCACTTGTTGGTCCCTAAAGAAGACTTTGAGTCTTCTCATTTTGAAAACAGCTGACTTTACAATCAGCTGAGTGCGCAGTGATTTTGTGTGCGGAAACATTTTAAATTAAATCCTTTTAATGAAAACCTTTTATTTAGTGCAGTAAGTTGGAGCAATTAAAATAAAGCAAGTAAAAGACACGAGATTTATAGTGGTTCGGACCAACTGTCCTACATCCACTCTCCTCAAACTAAATTGGACTTGAGGGGCTATCTACTCACTTACTAACTTCCTTACAACCTTCGAGAGAAAACTCTCTTACAACTTTTGTTAGTGCACACTTGCATCTGACTTCTGGACTTCTACAAAGTCTTTACAAATGATAAATAAATATGTAGAGTTGTGTGAGTACAAAGAGAATTGTGTAGCGATTCTACTCGTTGATCTTGTGTAAAACTTATATAAATCTTCTCTATGGTACTCATATTTATAGCTGTCAAATACTAGCCGTTAGAGTGACTAGAATTTGAAATCCGTATAAATATGTAATCAATCAATCAATCAAAGTGATTGATTGATTCTTGATCTCCAAGTTGATATCTTTCCATCTTGGCTTGATTGATTCTTGATGTCTAGATTGATATCTTTCCATCTTGGCTTTGATCTTCAATCTAATTTGACTTGATTGATTGCCTATGATTCTGGAAATCATGTTGCTGTGATCTTGTCCCCTTGACATGATTGACTTTCTGTAAATAGATCTTCTATGCAACAGCTTCAGACGACCTCAGCTGTTGTTGGTGGTCCTCGTCTGATATGTTCAGGGCTCAACTGGTATGTTGAGACATAGCTGTCCTGAACGTGTCTCAACTGATCTGGGTGCTCCTCTGCTGATTTTGTCCTCGTCTGATTTCGGCACCTCAGCTGGTCTGACATCAGCTGACCTGGACCTCAGCTGATCTAACCTCAGTTGATCTGACATCAGCTGACCTGACATCAACTGATATCTATCACCTCAGCTGACCTTCACTAAGCCGACCATCCTTAGCTGATCTGACCTCAGCTGATCAGCTGACCTCCCATGATCATCTGGTTTTAATGGCATCAAAACATAAGGGATTTCCCAACAATCAACAATCACCAGTGTGTACTTCCTTCCACTGAAGCTAAGAGGTGAGACTGGTCCAAACAAATCCATGTGAAGCAGCTGGAGTGCTTTTGTTGTTGCAGTACTCTGCACATCCTTGAATGAGGCTTTGGTCTGCTTCCCTTTCTTATAGGCATCACACTTCTGATCAGATGAAAACACCTAATTTGGAAGTCCTCTGACTAGACCCTTCCTTGCAACCTTGTTGAGAGTCTTGAAGTTCATATGACCCAACCTCTTGTGCCAGAGCCAGCTGACTTCTGCTGAACTTTTAGCAACCAAGCATGATTCTGCTGGACAGCTTGCAAAGTCTGCAAGATACATATTGCCTTTTCTAAGGCCAGTTTGTAGCACCTGCTCATTTAAATCATTAATAACAAGGCAAGAGTTTTTAGAGAATCTCACTGAGTATCCCTTATCACAAAATTGGGATACGGACAGACGATTGTGCATCAGTCCATCTACATAGTAGACTTCTTCAATCCTTGTTCCTTTGATCAGCAGAGTACCAACTCCTCTGGTGACTCCAAAATTGTTGTCACCGAATACAACTCTAGGCCCATCAAGCATCACAAAGTCCTGGAAGAGATGCTTTTCAAACGTCATGTGTTTCGAGCATCCGCTATAAATGTACCATACATGACCCTTGGCTTCTCCTCTCTCTATTTGGCTAGAGCTTGCCTGAAATAAGAAATCAAGCTTTAGGTACCCTTACATTGGGTCCTGGTTGGTTAGTATCAACTTTCTAGATCCATAGGTAGAGATTATCCTTATGAGGTTTAGGAGATCTCAACCTTCTACCATACTTGTACACAAAAATCATCTCCTTTAAAGGATCTCTCCTTGGGCGATGAGTGATAACAGCAGGCTTGTAGGTGGGCTGCTCAAAAGAATAGTTTCGGCTTGAGCCTCTGAATGACTCATATACTTTATCCTGTGAAGGCTTGCCTATTTTGGTTACATTAAATGTAACCCAGGGCTGAGGTCTGGTTCGCTTGGGCTTACTCTGCTGAGATGACCCAGGCTTATCATTCCTCTGCTGATTCTGCTGAGGGTTCCTATGAGTAGGATGCCTTTTCTGGTATTGAGGCTTCTGAGTTTTGGACTTATGTTGGTTGTCAGCAGGCTTCTGAGTTTTAGTACTCTTCTGCTCTACTGAAACCTTTTGATCACCAGCAGACTTCTGAGCTTTAGTGCTCTTCTGTCAAGCTGGGACCTTTTCTATCCCTCTGCTCTTTTGCCCTTCTGATCCAGATGAAGACTTAGCTGGCCCTTTACCCTTTCGAGGATCCCGGATTAACCCACTATCACCTTTCTTCTTCTTTTGTGGTTAGGGTTTGGGATAACCAAGACCCCTTTTGTCATTCACAGTTTGTGAGGACTCAGCTATTTCAGACACGGCAATTTTTGCCTTAGTCAGCTGATCCACTTTCAGCTGAAGCTGCTGTGAATTTTTAATTATCAATTCATTCTGCTTGAAGAGTTTATCGAACTTAGCTGTCAGTCGATTATGTTCTTCATTTAAAACAGTGTTCTCAGAAAGTAACTTTTCTATTAGCTTCTCCTCTTCCTCACACTTTGCTTTCAAGTCAGCAGACTCGTCAGCATGTGAGTCATAGGATACTACTGGTAGTCTGGCACTTTTCAGATCCTGTCTCAAACTCTAAACTTCAACTTTCAGATTAGAGTTCTCCTCTTCCAGCTGAGAACAAACTTTTAAGGAGGATTGGAGATCAGATAACAACTTGTGTATATCTGACTCCATAGAATAAATAGAGGAGCAAGATGAGCTAACAGAGGGGGTAGGAGAATTTACCTCTTCTACCTTAGCCATAAGGCCGATATCATCCTCTGACTCAAAGTCAGATGAGGATGAGGAAGAACTGATGTCTTGCTTCTCCTCCTCTGCCAGCAGAGCTCTCTTGTCAGCAAATCTGCGATCTCTCTTGATCCTCTTCTCTTCTCTCTCCCTTGGTGTAAGCTGAGGACAATCATAGCTTAGATGTCCTGGCTTGTTGCAAGAATAACACACACCATCTCCTCCTCTCCTGGGACTTGGTTCCCTCCTTTTTTCTGGAGACTTGTATCTGGTCTCCTGCTCATCTGATGGTCTTCTGGAATCAGATGACTTCTGGTACCTCCTGGAAGAATCACCCTTGTTCTTCTTCCAATGGGATCTGCACTTCTGGAACTTGTTTGACATCTTGTCAAACTTCTTGGTCAGCAATGCAAGTTGCTCCTTTAAGCTCATGTCCTCTGGAGTAGAGGACTTCTCTTGACTATCAGCTGCAGCAGAGAATGCAACATTCTTTGTAGCTGATGAAGTTGGAGTCTCATCTTATTGGTCTTCCTCTTGAATATCGAACTCATGTGCCTTCAGATGAGATAATAGTGTATGATGACTCATTTCAGATAAATTCTTAGTCTCCTTGATCACAGTCACCTTCACTCTCCACCTAGGAGTGAGAGATCTCAGGATTTTGTTGTTGATCTCTTTCTCCGAGTAATCTTTTCCTAGAAAACTTGCCTTATTCAAGATATTAGTCAACCTCATGTTAAGCTGATCAATAGACTCATCAGCTTTCATCTTGAAAGTGTCAAAAGTGTGGAGAACGGCTTGGAGCTTATTTTCCTT
Source organism: Prunella vulgaris (assembly GCA_026898435.1). Classification (NCBI taxonomy): domain Eukaryota; kingdom Viridiplantae; phylum Streptophyta; class Magnoliopsida; order Lamiales; family Lamiaceae; genus Prunella; species Prunella vulgaris. The sequence goes on from JAPKLY010000313.1 coordinate 482,343, forward strand.
TATTTGATCAATCCCTTCACACATTAAGGAGAGTTTCTCCCACATCTCCTTAGCTGTCTTGCAGGTCTTGATCTTTTCAATGTATTTCTTTGATAATGTCTCGATTATTTCAGTTCTTGCCACTTGATCCAGATTGAAGAGTTTTCTCTCAGCATCATTCAGTTCACTCTTCTTCTTCTCTGGCTTCCTTCTTTCACTGATCTCTGCTTCTGGAGTCTTGCCATCACTTACTCCTTCCCAGTAAAATTTGATATGCCCTTCCTCCAGAACATCCAACATCCTATCATGAATGGCTCCAAGATGGTTTTCCATTCTGAATTTCCAGTAATCATAGTCTTCTATGGAGAATTAAGGCAACTTCCTTGTCTTGGATCCACTCTTCTTGTAAGAAGCCATATCTGCAAGTGGTTAGAAAAATTGCACACAAGTTTTTCAAAAACAGTTTTCAAGGATCTGTCCAGGTGACCACCAAAAGCTTTCTCAGGCAGTGGTCTTTTGGACACATAGCTCTGATACCACTTGTTGGTCCCAAAGGCAGGTTTTGAGGAAAGAAACTCTAAGTCAAGTCTAGAAGGGGGGGGGGGTTGAATAGACTTGATGGGTTTCAATTTTTTTTTTAAAGGTTTAATTTTAAAACAACAGACTTCTTCAGATAGTCTGGTTTTGAAAATTGTGCGCTGTGTATTTTGAGTGCGGAAATGTTTTTGTGAAAACCTTTGTTAGTGATTTGTGAACAGATAAAGAACAGAATTAAAGGAGCACGAGACACAGGAATTTATAGTGGTTCGGACAAAAGGTCCTACTCCACTCTCCACAATCCAATTGGACTTGTGGGTCTATCCACTATCTTTCTCACTCACTCACTTACTCACTTTGAGAGTACTACTATCTTAAAATAGTCTTATGCTAAAAGCAATCGACTTCAAAACGCTTCTATAAAGCTTACAATGGATTAATATTGAGTAAAGGTTTTGAGCACGAGTGAAGATTTTGACAGAGTTTTGGCAAGCTTAAATGCGTGTATTTTTGTGCTTGAAATCTTCACTGGAACTCTTATTTATAGGATCAATTCAACTAGCCGTTGGAAGGACTAGAGATCTGAGATCCCATAAATTAGGAATCAATCAATCATTTAGATTGATTGAATTTCCCTCTTGATTCCCGGAGATCTTCGTGAACCTTCAATCAATCATGTTTGTCCCCTTGATTGATTGATCTTCTATTCTGGGAATCTTCTCGTTTGTTGCAAGTTAACCCTTGAGCGATTCCGTAGAATCTGGGTGGAGCACAAGACATCAGCTGGTGTACTGGTCTGCTTGTACACGGACCTCAGCTGATGTGCAAGTCTGCTGGTGCACCTCAGCTGATATCTTCGACCTCAGCTAATGTGCTAGTCTGCTGGTGCACCTCAGCTAGTTTCTTGATCATTGTCTGGAATACGATCCAGGGTCCTTGTCTTGTCTGCGACTTGCTCTTCAGCTGATCTTCTTATATTAGCTGATCTATTTCCTCTGCTGTTCTGATTCCAGGTACTTAGTGTTAGCTGCTCAAGTCTTCTTTCTTCAAAAATCTGCTAAGTGTTCAAACCCTTAGCTGATCTTCTTCTCCAAGAAAGCTTCGGATCTTCTAGGAAGCAAGGTTGATTCCCCTTTACAAAAACCTATCTAATCCTAACTATTCATCAGCTGACTAACAAGATCAGCTGGTCCTATTACAAGCTGATTGGTTTATCATATCATCAAAACTTCTAACAAGAATATCCTAACAAAATTAAACAAATCGGCATATTATATCCAATTATCATGGTTTAATTTTCTCATTTTGACTACGAGATATCGTAATCACCGTTTGTCTTCAAGCTTTATCATCCGTCTCGATTAAGCTCCCACTCGACCGCAACAAAATTACAACAACTTTGTCTCCGGGCCTTAAAATCTCTGTTCTTCGTCTTCGATATCAGTTACAATTTATTTATAAAATAAATAAATAAACCTATCGTCTAGACTAGTCTATTACATAAAAACATCCTAGTCTACCCGTGGATTTTCTCACGGGAAAAATGATCTGAATGAATCGGATTTTAAAACAGTATCTTCATACATGCATGCATAAAAAATATTAAATACCATGACAATTGGATACTGATACCAGTTGTTGGGGAATTAAACGCGGATCTATTCGAGATATAAGCTAAATACAAATTTAAGCCTACAATTAATATCATGATTTAAACATAATTAAATCAAATAATTGTATACCCAACAACAGGCTTTACATGTAAAACATATGAACATATAATATCACGTAAAGCCCTAAACATGCGGAACTAAGGGATTTAGTGAATTATACCTTTAGGAGAAAAGGCAGTTTTTGAGACAAAAAGCATCCTTTGTTCCCTTGGTGAAAGGCACTTTCAGAGACAAAAGACATCCTTGAGATGCCTTAGAGCCGAGTAGCATTGATTGAGATCAAAGGCGTCCATTGAGATCCTTTATAGCCAAGTAGTATCAAAAATAAATTTGAAGGCGTCCTTCTTGAGACCTTCAGCTTGACAAACCCAAAAACCTTCTCAAGTATTCCCTTGTCCTTATTCGTACACCCGGTGGGAGGCCACACGAATAATCACAACACAAGGAAGAAAATAATTTTGTTGCACAAGACTACTACAATTTTCGAAAATTGCTGTCTAATAATAATCATCATGAAGTCTTGTATCATTTTATATTTATAATGAGAATACAAGATCTTGAATATCTTGAATATCTAATATTTCAAATCTTGATTATCATGAATATCAAATATTCTAATGTTGATAATCTTGAATACTAAATATTCAATTCTTGATATTTCTTTCTTCATAATTTTCAAAAATAATCTTATGTATATTTAATTCCATGAGATCTTGATTTTATTCGATATTCTTGTATACAAGATACATATCTATTTTTCATAAAATCTCTCATTAATTTAATGTATACATTATTTTTGAAATTTTCAAATAAATTGGGCCCAAAATATTTCTTTTATTTTAATCACCTTATTCATTGTTGGACATTTAATTGGGCTACTTGAGGGGCCTTTAGGAGATTTAAGATTGGACCTCCTAATGGGCCTTGAATTCTTAACATTGAACCCAATGTCATTCAACCCATTAACATTAATCTCACTCCACTATAGGATTAATGTTGCACTATCCATCTTAACCCATATTACAATCATATGGCTCCCGGTCATTATTTCTCATGTTTAAGATTCTCTTGTCAGTTAATTAATCAAGCCACTGAATGATTTAATTAATATAACATCTTAACCTTGGAGTAAGGATAGCTCTTCTTTTATCATCATACATGAAACAAATTCCACTTGCAAGATTTAGTATGACGAACGTTTAGAGCCCACCAAGGGGACTAATCATGCATGACTCTCCAAGCACACGTTCCTCTTTATTAAATCTTAGCAACTGTCATGTTCACAATGGCGTCACCCAAGATGCAAAGTATTGAGTCTTATTGACTCTCTACCCATAACAAAATAAAGTGCCACGCACGAATCACACACAGTCCTATTTAAGGGACAGAGGTTTAGAAATAAACGAACACTGAGGTCTAATTATTCATCCCATAAATCAGTACGGAAGAATTACCTCTCTGTAGGTCCTCTTCAATGCATCAACATGCACAAGTGCAATCCCTTGGTCAAGATAAGCCAATCTGGGATCTACACATCAACCGTTTACCAATTGGGTGTTCAAATCCCATCTAGGTTGTGAATTTAGTACTTGTTACAAGAAACTGATAATGTGATCTTGCTGTGAGTTATCCGGGGATCACCACATTTATGTATAGTGTAACTTGTACTAATATATGAACGGATTACAATAAATAAATAACATTCATGTTTATCTAAAGCACAATGATAAAAGATTTAATTCAGATAAAGCTCAAAGATTCAGTTTAGTTATACAAAGTAAAAGCATACTTTCTAGTATAACCCTAACATAACATCCATTTTCTATCATATTATTGTTCATTTAAATTTAATTTTTTGCTAGAATAATAGTTTTATAAGTGTGGCAGGGTTGGTGGCTAAAGAAATAATAAAAGATACATAATTTATAAAAAGTTTAGTTTTAAAAAGAATAATGATAAATATATGTATATAATTGTATTTATAAGTTTGTATATTTTTCATATAATTTAAGTACACTACGAATCATTGTGGTACAGAAGCAATATTACACTAATTTATTCAATGGTACATACTCATAATCAATAGTACACATCACCGGAATTATTATCGACAAGTATCGCTGATAAGCAAAGATAATAATGTGATGTGATGGGCACAGTACACGATGTGACATGAATAGTGACATCAATTGTTCCTTTTGTCAGTGTATTAAATGCTCAAATATTTGCCGAGCTAGGTACGATTATATGAACTGTAGTACACGCGTTTACTCACAAGTACATACATAAGCTCAATAGTACACTCCTAAATATTTTGGCCCTCATTGTATTTACACAAATTAGCTATCTTTCTTTGTGGTTTGCCAAGTTAAAATGTCCCTACATGTAAGTGACCCTATAATAAATTATAACTCTTTTTTAAGCGAATATTAATTTATATGTAAATTTCGTATATGTAAATTTTTTCTCAACTCAATTTTTCCTACATGCCCATCTTCTTCTGCATTGTACTGTATCGATAAATTTCTTTTCAATTTTTACCTCATTCAAGGGCTGAAATTATTTTTCTTGGTGATAATTAAATTACAAAGCAAGATAATTAGGTTACTTTGATGTTTGAAATTAAGTTTTGTTGGGACAATCTTAGTGGTTTGATTAGATCCCAAAACCCCTTGATGAATTTGCCTAAGTATAGTTCGTCAAGATGATAGTTTCAGGATAGTCAGGTTAGAATATATTTTTCTATTTACAGGTATTCAGTTCAGGGGGAACGTGCTGAAGATTGAAGAAGGATGGTGACATCCCAAAAGTCTGAAGTCAGAAGCATCTCCAACCCTGAAGGTCTTGATCGTCCTGAAGATGATCAACCTGAAGCTGAACTTGAGAAATCTGGAAAGAGCCCTGAAGCTGCGTTGAAGCCATCCTGAAGACATCCACTGATGAGGTCCATACTGAGTACACTAAGCATGCTCAGGGTACGACTCCATTAGTGAAGGGCAGGTGTAACCTTGATTAGGCTGAACGTCTTACTGATGTTCATAAGTCTTGAACTGGGCTTAGTATCAGTTTATCTGATACTTGTAACTCCTGACAAGGCAAGGTTACACGTGCAATGGAGTCTGAGAGACAAAGAGAATGTCAGGAACAGCGAAGATTGAGCGGATAACTCTCAGGCGAATGTTCGAGGATAAGTGGCAAGCTCGCCTCAGTGCTGAGCAAACTGCTCAATGCCTTGAACAAACCTTAACAGAGGCTGCTCATCAAAAGCTTGTGCTTCAATACACCACTGAAATTGAGGCCCTAAAAAAGCACAATGTGCATCTTGAGGAAAAGCTGGAGAAGTTACACAAATCTACCCAAGTGGTGGACGAGTTAACAATGATCTCTCAACATACCGATGGTGCTAAAATAGGGTTGGGCTATGATGGCTCTAAGAACTCTAACGGCAAGAAGAAGAGAGCTGCTTCAGGGAGCAACTCTCAGCAGAAGGTGTTTGTCCCTGCCCAAACTGGTGACAAGGGCGCAAGTATTGCTCACCAGGATAAAGGCAAAGAGAGGGAGAAAGTGCCCACTGAACCTGTCAGGCAACAGGTTGAGGGACCAAGGCCACAACCTAAGGGAAAGGCCAAGGTTCCTCACCATGATCCGAGGAAGACAGGCCAAGGGAACCCCAAGGCTCAGCCTAGGAACCCTCAGGCTGCAAGGAATTCTGGCCCAAGTACTTCTCAGGCTAAGCCTCAGAATACTCGGGGTTGAAGGAATTCAGGCTAGAGGAGGCCTCAGGCGAAGCTAAGGGATACTGAGGTCCAGAAGCCTCAGGCAGGGCACAAGGCCCATCAGGGATGTCCCAATCCTCCAAGGAGAGGGACCCACCAGGTGGCCCCTGAAGGGCAATGAAGACCTGACTCCGATAATGCTCAGGCCAGACCTCGTGTGCCTAGAGGTCAGGCTCGAGCAGCTCCTTCTCAGGACACACCTCAGCCCGCTGCACCCAGGCGAAGGGGGAATAGGAGGCCAGCCCCCAAGAAGAAATCCAGGGCTCCTGAACCTCAGGCTGACACCCATACACCATCAACTTCCAAGGCACTTAGGAAAAAGAGGACTGTGTATGTTAATGTTTCAGGGAGACAGGTTTACACTTCTGATGCCATCAGAATTGTTAAACAAATCTGGATCCCGAAGGGTATGGCTGACACTGTAGGACCCAATACTAGATGGGTACCTGAGGCCTGATTCTTTTCAGGTCGCTGCGGGATACAAGAAGAAGAAGGAGGATCTGAAGAAGAATTGGTACCTAGATTCAGGCTGTTCCAGACACATGACCAGATTTCGTGATCTCCTTCAGGACTACGTAGCTCAGGATAGCTCGCAGGTTACCTTTGGTGATAACTTTAAGGGTTTCACTAACGGGTTTGGTACTCTTGTTGTTGGTTCTGTTAAAGTGCTTAATGTATCCTATGTAGAGGGTCTTAGGCATAACATGCTTTCAGTCAGTCAGTTTTGTGACTGTGGATTTTGGGTATAATTTACCTCGAATATATACCTTGTGCAAGACAAATCTACACTGGATGTTCTTATTACAGGTGCCGGGAGAGGCAATGTTTATTTTGCTGACTTTCAGAGCAGCTCTCCTGAAACTTGTTTGGTCGCTAAGAGTTCCTCCGAACTCAGTTGGCTCTGGCATAAGCGCCAGAGTCATCTTAACTTCAAGATCATTAACAAAATTTCTCGACTTTCTCTTGTAGAGGGTCTACCAAAAATGAAGTTTTTAGCAAAGACCACATGTGCGGAGCATGTCTGGAAGGCAACCAAACCAAAGCCTCATTCAAGGAGAAAGATGCCTTCTCAACTTACAGAGTGCTTCAATCCTATACATGTATCTCTTTGGTCCGATTATTCCTGTCAGCATGAATGGTAGGAAATATACCCTTGTTGTTGTTGATGATTATTCCTGGTACACATGGGTGATTTTCTTGCAGAACAAGAAGTAGACTCAGGTCAAGCTTCTAGAGTTGCTCAAGAAATTGAGTACCGAGCAGGGTCAGAGCATCGTCAGGATCAGATTAGATCAGGGAACGGAGTTTATTAACTCTTATATAACTGATTTTGGTACTTACCTTGACATTGCTCATGAGACTTCTGCAACTAGAACTCCACAGCAGAATGGAGTAGCTGAGAAAAGGAACCGGACCCTGAAGGAAGCAGCCCGGACCACGTTGGCTAAGTCAAGACTGCCCAAGAAGTACTGGGCTGAAGCAATCAACACTGCTTGCTACACACAGAACCTATATATGCCGAACAAACAACATGCTCAGACACCCTATGAAACGTGGTACAAGAGGAAGCCTCGCATCTCCTATTTCCATATCTTTGGGTGTAAGTGTTTCGTCCTGAACAATGGGAAAGACCAGCTGAAAGCCTTTGATAGTAAGTCTGGTGAGGGAGTGTTCTTAGGATACTCCCCAGTTGAACCCTTTGTGTGGAGGAAACACCTTATGTTGTGTTTGATGAGACTGCATCAGTGCGTAGAAAACAGGTTCCAGGTCCTGACACTAAGGGGGTTACCAAGAGGGTGACGAGATTGAGCCTGAAGTAAAATCCTGAGTTCAAGGTCAAGCTTGTGCATGCTCCCATGGCATTGGATGATGATGACGATCAGGATGGACCTCAGGCCAACCCACAGCAAGCTCATCCTCGGAGAATGTTGAGTCTCAGACAGAGGCACAGACACAACCTGAGGTAAGGACTGTCGCTGATGATGCTTCTGCACCTGAGACAGTTACTGAGTCCAACACTGTAGGGGGAAACAATGTCCCTGACATTGGACAACCCTCAGGGAATAACTCAGTGTCCTCTGTTCTTGTTTGTTCCTCTTCTTTGCCTATTATTATTGAGACTAATGTTTCAGGATCAGGTGAGGGAATGTCAGCAGCTGCTACGAGTGCTCCGGTCAGCAGGAGGTATTGGCTTTCTGATCACTCATTGGCAGATATCATTGGTGATATCAATGAGGGGGTCAGGACAAGGTTGTTCCATGGTAAGAGCGCTATGTTTTGTTGTTTCCTGTTTGATCAACTACAGGCACATGTCAATTTCTAGGGAGCAAACTGATCTCTTGGTTTTCAAAGAAACAAACAAGTGTTGCAACGTCTACTACTGAGGCAGAGTATATGGCGACAGGCAGTTGTTGCTCCCAAATCCTTTAGTTGAAGCAACAACTGAGAGACTACCAAGTTGAGGCCACTGAAGTCCCAATTTATTGTGACAATAACAGTGCCATAGCCATATCCCAAAACCCATGCTTACACACAAGGTGTAAGCATGTAGACATCAGGCATCACTTCATAAGAGATCATGTTGAGAAGAAGGATATAAGGATGGAGAGGATCCCTACTGACAAGAAGAGAGCTGACATCCTTACTAAGGCTTTGCCTGAAACCAGGTTTGTTGAGTTGTCAGTAGAGTTAGGACTTCTTGACCCAGGTGTAGAGGATTCAGTATGAATTCTGGTTCAGGACTGAACAGGGTGGTCAGGAGGGATGACTAACTCAGGATCAGGTTGCAGAGAGATGGATGGCCTCTAGGGGAAACAGACATCAGATTTAAGATCTTCAGGATCAGGATGGGTTTAGGTTCAGGACACAGATTTTAGGGCTTGTCACCCTGATCGGTCTCACTAGGTATCAGTCAGGTTTCTATACTTGACTGACTAGTATGTTTTCTTGAACCATTCTTTCATCATGACTTGCTTGCATCACTTCTGATTTAGTCTGACACCACATCAATTAAAGAGTTTTTAACTCGCATCCCAGCCGTTCATTTATTATTCAGTTTTTATTAAATGCAATAATTGGTATTTATTTCAAACATCCTCTGACACGAATTTAATGCAAGTGTGGGTGGGAACAGGTTTCGATAAAGTTTTGAATTATTACTTTTGAAAACTGCATTTGTCCGAATTTTGGCACTTATTTTATTCCGAATATACCCCTTAATCTTATTCGTTGAATTTCAAAGGACCCTTAATCCACCCTGTCCATTAAAACTGAAATTTGGGTATAAAAGGAAGGTTCATTCATTTTGTACACTTTACGCACTCATATTTTCCTTACCCAACCTCTCTGCAACTTAACTTGCTCTTATTTTTTGCATTCATGGCTTCATCTGCATCCACCATGACTATTGCTGAGGCGAAGAAATTCCATGCTGTGATTTCTTCTGTGGAATCAAAGGTCACTTACGAGTGGTTGGTCAACTTTTCCCACCAATCATCCATTCAAGAACTCAGACAGGTGTATGGAGCCATCAAGACTGCTGGGCTCTTTGATTTCATCTCAATCAAGCCAGCAAAAACATGTTCTCATCAAATCTGTGCCTTTTATGTCAACATGACCCAGAACGATGATGGTGAGTGGTAATCAGTGATTCCACTTGGAAGGATGGTTGAGAAGGATGGAAATAAATTCGTTCAACACTTCTCTGAGAAGGTGAACTTGATGGACTTGATCAGGAGGACTTACAAGCTTCCCTACTCCACTGACGAGGAGAAGCTGTCAGATCTCTTACCATACAAGGCGAGGGATGAGCAAGCCTGCCTTGATAACTACATGATCGAAGCTCAGGAAATCTTCAGTAAGATGAATAAGAAGTTACTGAAGCCAGCTTACAAGCTGATGTTTGAGGTGGTTGTGTAAAGCATCATGGGCCATGTAGGGGGAATGGAGCAAATTTCCCAACCAAAGATCCGGGTGATGGCTGCTATTGTGGAGAATGCCAAGGTGGACTGGGAGGAGTATTTTCTACAAAAGCTTGTTCAGGAGTCCAAGAAGGTGGAGAGGAAGGGGGATCAGATCTTCTTTGGGAAGAATCCACATTTTGGATCAAGGCTTTCAGTCATGCTCCAAAGCCTGCCATTTGGAGATATCGATCAGGAAGGGTTGGTCGACTTCAAGGATAGGCACATTCTCTTCCAGAATACTGTGGAGACAGTGAAGAGAATGAATGACACTGAAATCAAGAAAGTGTCTAAGGGGAAGGGCAAGGGAACAAGTTCGAAGGCTCAGGAGGAGCCAACCAAGAATGTCCCCAAGAAAGTAAAGGTGAAGGGGATCAAAATCACTGAGCCTGCTTAGAAAAAGACGATGATGAGGGATGAATCCGAGACTGAGTAGGATATCCCAGAGACAAGGGAAGTGACTGTTGCCTAACCCATCATCACCACGCCATCAGTTCCAACACCATCAGTGACTCTGGTTACTGAAACCCCAACTGAGCCGGAGGTGGCTCAGGAAGCTGAAAAGAATCCTCAGGAGGAGGTGACTCAGGCCTAGGGGGAACCTGAACTTGAAGCAGAAGGCCAAGTTGGTGAAGTTACCACTGGTCAGTCCGAGACCCCATTCAGGATTGATTAGGAAGTAACTGATACCAATATCATGGGAGTTGTTCAGGAGGTGGATGAAGAACATGGTGAGAAGGAGGCTCAGGCGGAGCCTGGTGTGGAAGCTGAGGAAGAAGTAGTTATTGCCCAGGAGGGGCAAGGGAGTTTTGATGATGGCGAGGAGGACCATCAGGGTGTTGAAGGGATGGAGGCTCAGGAGGAGCTCCATGATGAAGATTTGGAAGACAACCAGGGAAGGAAGTGGGCGGTGTCAAATGAAGAGGAGTCAGAATCTGACCATCAGGACGAAGTCCCGATGCCACCCAGACTGACCCCATTTGAGCTAGATGAATTCTCTCAGGCCATTCGATTCGTCTACCAACATCTGCCAGATCTGAAGGATCCTTATGCTGAGGATGTGATTTAGCTTAGGACTTTAGTAATTTTGAGAAAGGCATCATTTCCAAAGCTGGCTACATTGATTGAGGCCAAGGGTGTTGATTGGCTCAGGGACCAGGAGCTAACTCTGTGTGACAAGTTCAATATCCGATCTTTTGCTAAAGTAATGATGAAGGATGACTTCATCAGGGTTGTCAGGGCACTCAATTCTCAGCCCAACCCTCCTACGGAACTGACGATAGTTCCTGAGGCTCAAGGAGATGCCCCACTGACTGTGTTCGCCACACTGAAGTCCACCAGGAGGAGGAGGAAGTCTCGGACCATTTCAATGGGAGTGTCACTGATGGCGAGGAACATCCTGGGGAAGCTTGATCATCAGCGTCAGAAGATGAAAAAACTGAAGTCTGAGTTACTTAGTGCAAGGAAGGAATCAATTGATAGATTCCTGAGCATTGAGCAACAACGATCTACTGAAGTCACTACTGACAAAGTTCAAACAATGATTGGTTCATCTTTGAGTGGTCTTGATGACAGGATAAAGGCACTCATTGATGAAGCACTGAAGGGGCAGGAGGCCCATGTCAGGATAGTGGCTCAGGAGGAGGCTAAATCTGCTGATGACTCTCTTCTGGCCAAACTGAGAGAAGGTCAGAAAGCTGTTGATGACCCATGGCACAAATCTTTCAACACTATGATTGTAGAATGCTCAGCAAGGAAGGAGGAAGTTGCTACCATGCGGAAGGAGTTTGAAAGTCATCTGTTAGAAAGCCTGATCAGGGCGGAGAAGAATGATCTGGTGGCCAAGGACATGAAAGTGGTGGCGGACCAGCAGACATCTCAGGGGATCCTGATCCAAGACATTCAAAAGAAGCTGGACGAGGAGGATCGGGCTCCTGATGCTGCTAAAAAGGGGGAAGGGAAGGCTCCAAAAAATTCTAAGTCAAATGTTCAGAAACGGAAAGCTGATGTTACCATGGATGAACTGATAGAGGAGTGTGAGGAGCAGCGGTTCCCTGGTGATCCCATTATCGAGGGGAGGAAAAAGACAAAGCAACTGACATTGGAGAATGCTTTGCAGGTCAGGAGTCAGGCAACTAAGCTCCAAAAGCTAAAGGGTCAGATAGCTGAGCTGAAGGAGAAGACTGATCCCACGAAGCCTGCCCCTGAAGCTGGCAAGAAGAAAGCAGTTGCTGCTTCTAAGAAGAAGATGATCTCTTAGGATCCTGGCCCTCTTGCATATGAGTACGTGGATAACTTTGTCCCTCGCGAACTGAATGACAAGTGGATTCCAATCAAGAAGGAGTTAGTGGACAAGTACTATGTGTATGGGCATTGGCTGAAGTGCAAGGATCAGGACAAGAATGCCATATTCTGCGAATGGATGGCCTTGCACTATGCTGATCTCTGGTCTAAAATTGTTCATTTTGCTGATCGAGCTCAGGTTCAGATTAAGGCTCCTGAGAACATTGTCTACTTGCCTCCAATCCTCGGGATCAACAACCATCTTGACCGGCATGCGATTCGTAAGGAAATAACTTCAGTAGCAAGCGGTTCTGGTGCTCTCAAAGATGCAGCTCAGTATCATGTTGAGAAGATGAGAGTCCTTGGAAATTATGGACTTACCTTGGAAAGATGGGATAATGAAGATTAGTTTGTCAGGAGTAGTTGTTAGCGATATTTCTTGTAATAGTTTCAGGATCGTTGTACTTAAACTCTATATCAATGGAACTACTTTATATTCCTGAGACAACATCTCGTTGACTCCTGATTTACTTTTCTGCACTTTATCAAGAACTGTACTAACCCTTTCCTGATTTCATCTTATAGAACAAAGAACCTGAAATGTTAGAGGTTCCTGAACTGAATACTGATCTTTCAGTAAAATGTTTAGATAGTAGGATTTTTCTAAGGGTTTTGGCATCATCAAAAAGGGGGAAATTGTTGGGACAATCTTAGTGTTTTGATTAGATCCCAAAACCCCTTGATGAATTTGCCTAAGTATAGTTCGTCAGGATGATAGTTTCAGGATAGTCAGGTTAGAATAGATTTTTCTATTTACAGGTATTCAGGGGGAACGTGCTGAAGATTGAAGACAGATGATAACGTCCTAAAAGTCTGAAGTCAGAAGCATCTCCAACCCTGAAGGTCTTGATCGTCCTGAAGATGAACAACCTGAAGCTGAACCTGAGAAACCTGGAAAGAGTCCTGAACCTGCGCTGAAGCCATCCTGAAGACATCCACTGATGAGGTCCATACTGAGTACACTAAGCATGCTCAGGGTACGACTCCATCAGTGAAGGGCAGGTTTAACCTTGATCAGGTTGAATGTCTTACTGATGTTCATAAGTTCTTACTTTGGCTTAGTATCAGTTTATCTGATACTTGTAAGTCCTGACAAGGCAAGTTTACACGTGCAATGGAGTTTGAGAGACAAAGAGAATGTCAGCATCTCCGTAGTAAAGACAAACATTTATTCTGAGTAAAGAACGAGGAACTCAGAGTTATAAATGTACGAGGTTATCAAAGTCAAAGTCGACAAACTAGCCGTTCACTACAAGAAAAAATGGATAGGACAACAGTGGAAACCTGTTGTCTTTCTATAAAAAAATGCCGTTGTAGAAGCTCCTGTTGTAGTAAGTATCAAGTTTAGACAACGGTTAATAGACTGTTATCTTTTCATTGTTACTACAACGGTTATTAACTGTTGTCTATACATATAAGATATGTTGTTGTAGCATGTGCATATCCTTATTTGTGACTATAGACATAGGTTGTGAGTCGTTGTCTTTTCTTTGTTACTACAATGGTTATTAATTGTTGTCTATACATATAAAATATGTTGTTGTAGCATGTTCATATCCTTATTTGTGACTATAGACAACGGTTGGGAGCTGTTGTCTTTGTGAAATAAAAAATAATAATTTCGTGGGTCAAACCCGCGGGCTGAACCGATCCAGGTCCAACCCGCACGAATATCAGCCTCCCTTTGCGTGAGAGGGGGTTTGAACCCGTGACCTCTCGTATATGTGAATGAGTGTCTAGCCATTTGGGCAAGTGGTATTTCTTGTTCAATATTTCATTATAAATATATATATATATATATACGATATATACTTTTTATTTTAACTAAGTTTTTGTTGGGATAATCAGGAAGTATTTTGATTAGATCCCAAAACCCCTAGATGAATTTGCCTAAGTATTGTTCATCAGGATGATAGGCTCAGGATAGATAGGTTAGAATAGTTTTTCTATTCACAGGTATTCAGTTCAGGGGGAACGTACTGAGGAGTGAGGACTGATGGAGACATCCTTAAAGTCTAACGTCTGAAGCTGTTTCCAACCCTGAAGGTATGATCGTCCTGAAGATGATCAACCTGAAGTTGCAACCTGAAAAACCTAGAAAGACTCCTGAAGAAGCCTAGAAGCCATCCTGAAGAAGACCACTGATCCTGACATAACTGAGTAAACTAAGCATGCTCAGGGAAGCCTATATCAGTGAAGGCACAATGTAACCTTGATCAGGCTGAATGTCCTTCTGATGTTCATAAGTCCTGACTTGGGCTTAGTATCAGTTATCCTGATACTTGTAAGACCTGAGACCCAAAGGTTACACGTGCGAATGGAAGTCTGATGAAGCAGAAAGAATGTCAGGGTCTCCAACATAAGATAAACATTTATGATGAGTAAAGAATGAGAGACTCATAGTCATAAATGTACGAGGATCAGAAAGTCAATGCCGACAAACTAGCCGTTGGACCAACGACCAGTAAGAAGATGACACATATGTACGGAGACTGAAGAGCATTTAATGCCTCTCGGAGGTGCAGGCGGCGGATCAGAGACTTTACCATACTAGGTATGGTCCATGTCAGACAAGGACAGCTACTACCTGCATCTACCTAAAATAGGAAGGTTTGAAACGGATCTCCTCCAACGGATCTATTTCAAACCTCCCTATAAATACAGAAGACCTTGCCCCCATTCAAGGTTACGGGAAATTTCCAAGTGAAGAACTCTCAAGATTCCAAGCACTCAATGCATACTTTGAACAACACTCTGAACTTTAAGTTTCCCTAGTGTTGTAGTAGGAATCTCATTCTGTATTTTGCTTAGAGTATTGATTCCACCCTTAGCACTGATTTGTTAGAGGGATCAATACACAATAGTTGGAAAATGTGAATACCAAACCCCTCAGGTTAGGAGTTGGTTGGTAGGAAGGACTGGGACTTGTAAAACCACCCAGGGGTCAGTTCCTTAGAGAGGAAGTTGGCTATTCGTGTCCCTTGGCACGTAAAACCCAAGTACCTATCCTCAGGGTTTTGAGGATAGCTTCCTGTTCAATCAGGTCATGGACGTAGGAGTTGTTTATCTCCGAACCACGTTAAAAAGACCCTTGTGTGCTGATTTACTATTCTGCTCAGGATCATAAACTGTCATTCATATTAAACTGACGCATACTTGCATTGTTTTTGGATAACCATCAGGACTGACTTTGTCATCCTGATCCTTAAATCGGTGCACCAGCCTAACCACGTTTTCACTAAGCAAACATAAAAGTTTTCAGAAACTAAAATGAGTAAACACTTAAGGGCTCACATTCCGCACTAAACTGAGCTTAATGAGATAGCTATCCAACTAGCTTGCTTCTGAGCTGTCAGTAGGTGGGTTATCTCTACAGAGCTTCTGAGAGCACAACTCTGACCTAGCCTTTCTCGTTCTTTCCTGATCCGTCCCTGCTGCCCCTGAGGACCATCAGGTTTATAGAACACTTCAGGATCATCCTGACTAGGTTTGAAAGAGCATTTTCCTGAGCCTTTCGGGAAAATCTGACATCAGTGTATTCCCCCCATACACTGATTTATACTCGTTTCGGGACCAACTAGTGGTATCAGAGCAGTGGTTCAAAAGACCACTGACTTTGTTTACCAACAGTTTCTGAGAAGAAACTTTTGGTGGTCAACTGAATAGTTCTGTTTCTGAAAACTGCATTTCATAGCATCCGGTTCTAAGCGCCTTGAGGGCAACCTTCCTGAGTTTTCTATTGATAACTATGATTATTGGAAATTCAGGATCCTCGCACATCTCTACTCCATTCATGATCAGATGTCGAAGGTGAATGAGCATGGTCCGATCAGGTTCATGAGGAATCTTCAAACGACCTGGCCAGTTGCTGGTAATGTCCCTGTTCCAGCCACCGGAGATGAAGAAGTGGAGAGGTCCGCACTTACTGCTGATCAAATTAAGCAAATTGGACTGGATAATGTTTCTAAGAACATTATACTCCACACCGTTTCTTACGAGATTTCGGTCAGGCTCATGAAGGAGATCTGGGATGCACTGAAGGAGATGAGTGAAAGATCAGAGAAGATTAAGGAGAACAAGAGAGATCTTGCTATCAGGAAGTTTGAGGACTTCCGGATGTTAGAGGGAGAGTCCATCAATCAGATGGAAGCTCGGTTCATTAAGATGATGAACGAGCTAGCAACCCTTGGGAAGGAGTTTCCCAAGATGGAGGTGTCGTCTAAAATCCTAAACTGTCTCCCTGAAAGATGGGACACAGGGGTGATCTTATTAAAGAACACTCAAGATCTCACCAACATTACTCACTCTCACCTATTCTCAGAGTTAAAGGCTCTGGAATTCGGCCTCGATAAGAGGAAGACGAAAGGTGCTGTCAGTGAGGAAGTAGGTGAGGAGAAGACACCTGAGAAGGAAAAGAGAGTTGCTCTTAAAGCTACTCCTGAGCCTGAGGCTGGATCTGGCTCGAAATCACTCAGAGATATGAGCAAGGATGAGCTAGCCCTGGAATACAACCCGATGGTATGGCGTTTCGAGAAACTGAACTCTCGATTCGGTATGTATAAGAAGTGTTATACTGACACCCGTGATCGCAGGTATTCCAGCCCCAGTAGATCAAGCCCCCGGAGAGAAAAAATGAGGGGTTCAGAATCCAGGAGAGAACGTGACGAGCTTGAGCGTCGCAGAGATGAGAAGAGCTCCAAGAGGAGAGACGATGCTGATCCCAGAAGATCTAGTTCCAAACCTGAGAGATCATCAGGGAGCAGGAGGGAATCGTCAGAAAAGAGGTACACTGATAAAAAGTTTGCTTCTGATGTAGATCAGTGTTACCACTGTAAGAAGACCGGACATTATCAGTATGATTGTCCGGAGCTCAGTGCTCGAGAGAGAGAGAATCGGAGAGTAAAGAGAGAGCTCAGGGCATCAGACCGGAGAGCTATGCTTGCTGAGGATTCCTCAGATTCAGATGGCCCAGGACGCCGGTCCCCTGAACTCTTCTCCAATGAGGAGTATGATGATCTCTCCCTGATGGCAGATGATGAGGTATGTTCTTCTGCGTCTTCTCCTGATCACGCACCTGAGCTTAGCTCAGATTCAGCAAGAGATCTTGACCTTCAGTTCGCCCTAGAGCAATTGATGGTTGATTTCTCGAGGCTGCAGGAAACTCATATTCACACAGTGGATGTGAATGCACAACTGAGTGGGGAGAATGATCGGCTAACTAAGTCTCTCAGGACGAGAGATAATGAGGAAGGCTTGAGGTTAGTAAACCTCCAGGAAGAGTTACTTCATGCCCGGAATAGGCATGATGAAACTCCAATGGCGGTTGAAAGACTCAATGGTGTAATCAGCTCACTGATTGAGACTCGCGACACAGATTTGTTCCTTTCTCAGGAACAACAGATGATTTAGTGAATTGCTCTGAGAGGGATGTTCGAAACTGAGTGGCAAGCTCGCCTTTGTGCTGAGCAAACTGCTTGGGATCTTGAGCTGATCTCAAAAGAGAATGCTCATCAGAAGTTGGTGCTTCAATACACCACTGAGATAGAGGCCCTGAAAAAGCAGAATGGGCACCTTGAGGATAAGCTGAAGAAGTTACACACATCTTCCCAAGTGGTTGATGAGTTAACAAGTTTCTCTCAGCTGACCGATGGTGCTAAAGCTGGGTTAGGCTATGATGCCTCAAAAGACCCAAAGGGCAAGAAGAAGAGAGGTGCTTCAGGGAGCAACTCTCAGAAAAAGTTTGTCCCTGCCCAAACTGACGACAAGGGCCCCAGTGTTGCTCGTCAGGATAAAGGCAAAGGGAAGGAGAAAATGCCTGCTGAACCTGTCAGGCAAAGGACTGAGGAATCTAGGCCAAAACCTAAGGGAAAGGCCCAGGTTTCTCATCCTGAGCCGAGGAAGAAGGGCCAAGAAAACTCTAAGGCTCAGCCTAGGAATTCTCAGGCCCGAAGGAATTCTGCTCCAAGCACTTCTCAGGCTCAGCCTCAAAGTGTTCAGGGTAGAAGGAACTCAGGTCGGAGGGAGCCTCAGGCAAGACCAAGGACTGTTGAGGTTCAGAAGCCTCAGACAGGGCAGAGGGCACATCAGGAGCGTTCTAATCCCTAGAGGAGAAGGACAAACCAAATGGCCCCTGAAAGGCAACGGAGACCTGACTCTGATAACACTCAGGCCAGACCTCAAGTGCCTAGAGGTCAGGCCCGAGCTGCTCCTTCTCAGGACAGACCTCAGCCCAACGCACCCAGGCCTAGGAGGAACAGGAGGCCCGCCCCCAGGAATCAATCCAGGGCTCCTGAGACTCAGGCTGACACACATACACCCTCAACTTCCCAGGCACAAAGGAAGAAGAGGACAGTGTATGTTGATGTTTTAGGGAGACAGGTTTACACTTCTGATGTCATCAGAATTGTTAAACAAATCTTGATCCCGAAGGGTATGGTTGACACTGTAGAACCCAATACTAGATGGGTACCTGAGGCCTGATTCTTTTCAGGTCGCTGTGGGTTACAAGTAGAAGAAGGAGGATCTGATGAAGGACTGGTACTTGGACTCCGGGTGTTCCAGGCACATAACTGTATTTCGTGATCTCCTTCAGGACTATGTAGCTAAGGAAGGCCCGCAGGTAACCTTCGGTGATAACTCTAAGGGTTTCACCAGAGGATTCGGTACTCTTGTTGTTGGTTCTGTTAAAGTGCTTAATGTATCCTATGTTGAGGGTCTTAGGCATAACCTGCTTTCGGTCAGTCAGTTTTGTGACCGAGGATATAGTGTAGAGTTTACATCTAACATATGCCTTGTGAAGGACAAATCTACACTGCAGGTTCTGATAACAGTTGTCAGGAGAGGCAATGTTTATTTTGCTGATTTTAAGAGCATCTCTCCTGAAACTTGTTTGGTCGCTAAGAGCTATTCTAAGCTCAGTTGGCTTTGGCATAAACGCCTGAGTCACTTAAACTTCAAGATTATTAACAAAATTTCTAGACTTTCTCTTGTAGATGGTCTACCTAATGAAGTTTTTAGCAAAGACCACGTGTGCGGAGCATGTCAGGAAGGCAAGCAAACCAAAGCTTCATTCAAGGAGAAAGATGTCTTCTCAACTGACAGAGTGCTTCAGCTCCTGCACATGGAACTCTTTGGTCCGATTACTCCTGTCAGCATGAATGGTAGGAAATATACCCTTGTTGTTGTTGATGATTATTCCAGGTACACATGGGTGATTTTCTTGCTGAACAAGAAAGAGACTCAGGTCAAGCTTCCTGAATTACTCAAGAAATTGAGTACTGAGCAGGGTCAGAGCATCGTCAGGATCAGATCAGATCGGGGAACTGAGTTTATTAACTCAATTATAACTGATTTTTGTACTGACCTTGGTATTGCTCATGAGACTTCTGCAGCCAGGACCCCTCAGCAGAATGGGGTAGCTGAAAAAAGGAATCGGAACCTGAAGGAAGCTGACAGGACCATGTTGGCTGGTCAGGACTGCCCAAGAAGTACTGGGCTAAAGCAATCAACACTGCTTGCTACACTTAGAACCGATCTATGCTGAACAAACAACACGCTCTGACACCTTATGAAACTTGGAATAAAAGGAAGCCTCGCATCTCCTATTTCCATATTTTTGGGTGTAAGTGTTTCTTCCTGAACAATGGGAAAGACCAGCTTAAAGCCTTTGATAGCAAATCTGATGAGGGAGTTTTCTTAGGATAGTCCTCAGTCAGTAAAGCTTTCAGGGTGTATAACTGTCGGACCCTTTGTGTGGAGGAAACACCTCATGTTGTGTTTGATGAGACTGCATCAGTTCATAGAAAATAGGTTCATAGTCCTGACACTGAGGGAGTTACCAAGAGGGTGACAAGACTGAGCCTGAAGAATCCTGAATTCAAGATCAAACTTGTGAGTGCCATCAAGGGATGGGATGATGATAATGATGATCAGGATAGACCTCAGGCCAACCTTCAACAAGCCCCAGCCTCGGAGAATGTTGAGTCTCAAACGGAGGCACAGACTCAACCTGAGGTACGTACTGTCGGTGATGAAGCTTCTTCACCTGAGATAGTTACTGAGTCCAACACTGTAGGGGGAAACAATGTCTCTGATATTGGCCAACCCTCAGGAAATAGCTCAGTATCCCATGTTCTTGATCGTTCTGCCTCTTTGCCAGTTATTATCGAGACTAACATTTCAGGATCAGGCAACGGAATGTCAGCAGCTCCCAGTGCAGCAGTCAGTAGGAGGCGGTGGCTATATGATCACTCATTGGCTGACATCATTGGTGATGTCAATGAGGGGGTCAGGACAGGGTTGTCCTTTGGTGAGAGTGCTATGTTCTGTTGTTTCCTGAGTGATCAGGAACCTAAGAGCATAGAAGAAGCTCTTGCTGACCCCAACTGGATCCTAGCCATGCAGGATGAGCTCAATCAGTTTGAGCGGAATCAGGTTTGGGAGTTAGTTGAGAGACCAAGGCATCAACACGTTATTGGCACCAAGTGGGTTTTCAAGAACATGAGGGATGAGAAAAATGTTGTTGTCAGGAACAAGGCCAGACTGGTGGCTAAGGGTTACTCTCAGGCCGAAGAGATCGACTATGATGAGACCTTTACCCCAGTTGCAAGATTGTAAGCAATCAGGTTGTTCTTGGCTTATGCAACATTTAAGAAGTTCTAGGTGTATCAGATGGATGTGAAGAGTGCTTTTCTGAATGGTGTACTGAACGAGGAGGTTTATGTGGAACAACCTCCAGGGTTCGAAGTCGGTGACGAGGTTTATCACCTGAAGAAAGAGTTTCATGGCCTGAAGCAAGCCCTCAGGGCTTGGTATGATACACTCTCCCAGTTCCTAATAGACCACGGCTTTGTAAAAGGAGCAGTGGATAGGACCCTCTTCAGGATTACCGAAGGGGAAGACATTTTCTTGGTTCAGATTTATGTGGATGACATAATATTTGGATCTCCTAATCTGAAGCTTTGTGAGAAATTCTCCAAGCTGATGACTGGGAAATTTGAGATGTCAATGATGGGAGAGATGAACTTCTTTCTAGGTCTTCAGGTCAGGCAAACTGACTCCGGAATCTTCATAAATCAGTCCAAGTATGCAAGGGACCTGATTCAGAAGTTTGGAGTTCAGTCCAGCAAAGTCTCACGTATTCCCATTAACACAAATGAGAAGCTGGATCCTGACAAGGAGGGGACCTCAGTGAATCAGACTGAGTATAGGGCACTGATTGGATCCTTATTGTACCAGACTGCAAGTCGTCCTGACATCACTTATGCAGTTGGAGATTGTGCAAGGTATCAGTCTGATCCGAAGAAAGGTCATCTAGAGAGTGCCAAAAAGATACTGAAATACCTCAGAGGTACAGTCAATTTAGGACTTTGGTATCCCTCTGATGACAACCTAGAACTGACTGGCTATTTTGATGCTGATTATGGAGGCTGTAGGCTTGATAGAAAATCAACTACAGGCACATGGCAGTTTCTAGGGAGTAACAACTGAGAGACTACCAAGTTGAGGCCAATGAAGTCCCAATTTATTGTGACAACAATAGTGCCATTGCCATATCCCAAAACCCAGTCTTACACACAAGGTGTAAGCATGTAGATATCAGGCATCACTTCATAAGAGATCATGTTGAGAAGAAGGATATAAGGATGGAGATGATTCCTATTGACAAGCAAAGAGATGACATCCTGACTAAGGTTTTGCCTGAAACCCGGTTTGTTGAGTTGTCAGTAGAGTTAGGACTTCTTGACCCAGGTTTAGAAGGTTCAATATGAACCTCAGTTCAGGACTAAATAAAGTTGTCATGAAGGATAATTAACTAGGGATCAGATTGCAGAGTAGATGGATGGCTTTCAGGAGGAACAGACATCAGATTTGGATCTTCAGGATCAGAATAGAGTTAGGTTCAGGACACAGGGTTCAGGGCTTGTCACCCTGATCAGTCTTAGAGGTATCAGTCAGGTTTCTATATCTGACTCACTGGTATGTATTATTGAACCTTACCTTAATTATGACTTGCTTGCATCATTTCTGATCATGTCTGACACCACATCAATCACAGGATTTTAAAATCTCATCTCAGCCGTTCATTTATTACTCAATTTTTATTAAATGCAATTATTAAAATTTATTTCAAACATGCTCTGACAAGCATTAAATGCGTTTGTGGGCGGGAACAGTTTTCTATAAAGTTTGAATAATTAATTTTGAAAACTGAATTTGGTAAAGTTTTTATTCCGAATATACCCTTTCATCTAATCTGTTGAATTTCAAAAGACTTTTCATCAAAACCGTCCATTAAAACTTGAGTTTTGGGTATAAAAGGAAGGATTATTCATTGTGCCAAAAATTGTGCACTCATATTTTACTAACCCAAACATTTCTGCAAATTATCTCTCTTATTTCCTTTGCATCCATGGCTTCTTCTGCTGCTCAATCCCTTGAAGATACTCGGAGATTCCATGCTGCCATCAATGAGGTGGAATCGAAGGTGTCTTATGAGTGGCTGGTGGATTTCACCCATCGATCCACCATCAAGGAGCTTTCTCAAGTTTATGGAGCAATCAATCAAGCTGGGCTCCTAGACTTCGTAACCAAGAAGCCAGCCAAAACCTATCCTCATCAGATTATTACCTTCTACACGAACATGAAGCTGAATGCTGACGATGAGTGGGAATCAGTTATTCCACTCAGAAGGTCCGTGGAGAAGAATGGAAAGAAGGTTGTTCAACATTTTACTGAGAGGATCAACGTCAGGGATCTGATCAGGAAGACGTATAAGCTGCCTTACTCCACTGAGGATAATCAGTTGGTTGATCTCGGTGCATACAAGGCTGGAAAGGAGCAGGAATGTATGAACGAGTACCTGATTGTTCCTCAAGAGATCTTCAGCACGATGAACAACAAGCTACTGAAGCCTGAATATAAGCTCTTGTTCGAGGTCGTGGTGTAAAGCATAATGGGCTTCATGGGAGGCATGGAGCAGATCAGTCAGCCCAAGATTAGGGGCTTGGCTGCCATTGTTGACAATGCGAGGATCGATTGGGAGGAGTATTTCTTTCAGAAGCTCGTTCAGGAGTCGAAGAAAGTAAGGATGGATGGAGATAGGATAGTCCTTGAAAAAAATCCCCACTTTGGGTCAAGGCTATCAGTGATGCTTTTGGATTTCCTTGGGGATGTTGATCTGGATGGGTGTGAAGCTTTTAAGGACAAGCACATCCTTTTCAAGAACTCTGTTGATACAGTCAAAAGGATGCTTGACACTGAAGTCAAGAAGGTGGTCAGAGGAAAAGGAAAAGGAAAAGCTGCAAGTTAGAAGGCTCAGGAGGAGCTAGTGAAGTCAGGTCCGAAGTGGGTGAAGCTGAAGGGGATTGTGATTGGAGAAAAGAAGATAATGGTTCATGATTCTGATACCGAATCTGATCATCCTGATCAAAGGCTAGACTCTACTGCCACCTTGGCAATGCCACTTTCCTCTGTGGCACCCACTGATATTCCTTCCTCAGAAACCACAGCCGCATCGGGCACTGAGCCGACACCTTAGGTGGAGGTGGCTCAAATTGAGGGGGAACTAGCTCCACCTGTTCAGGAGAACCCAGTGATGAAGGTCGTGGAGGTTTTGGGTGAAGAGGAGGTTCAGGCTGAACCATCGGTGGCTGCTCAGGAGAAGCATGAAGATGGAGAGGAAGGTGCAGTGGTTGCTCAGGAAGAGCAAGGGAGTTCTGATGCAGGGGAAGGTGAGCATCAGGAAGTTGTGGGCATGGAGACTCAGGAGGAGCTCCATGATGAGGATATTGAGGAGCATCGGGGACGGAAATGGACTGTTTCCGATGACGCTGAATCTGAATCTGAGAAACTGGAGAAAACTGAGTAAGAAACTCGGGAGGAGTCAGCGCCACCAAAGCTAACTCTATTTGAGATGGATGCTCGTTGTCAAGCTATCAGGTTTGTTAATTAGCATTTTCCTGATTTGGAGGAAGCATACGGTGAGGAGGTCATCAGACTGAGAGTCTTGGTAATGATGAGAAAGGCTTCAATCCCCGAAGTAGTGGCCCTGATCAACGCTATCGGAGCAGACACCCTCAGGGATGAGGAGCATAAAATCTTAGACATATTTGGGCTTCGTTCTTATGCCCAGGTTGTCAACAAGGAGGATTTTCTGAGGGTGGTTAGGGCGAAGAATCCTCAGCCCAACCCTTCTATGGCACTTGTGCCAGTAGTTGGGGAAGGTGGACCTTGGGAGAAGGTGCACTGGCCGATGAAGCATTCCCAGGGAGCGGGACTGCTGAGGCTTCAGGAGAGGTCCCAAAGAAGGTTACCACCAAGCCTAAGCCAGCGAGGAAAAGGAAGCTCCGAACCATCTCAGTAGGAGTGTCACAGATGGGGAGGACCATACTGGGCAAGCTCGATCGTCAGCGTGAGAAAATCAAATATCTCATTGCTGAGTTGAACAAGGCAAAGAAGGAATCAGTTGATAGATTCCTGAGTCTTGAGCAACAATGATCAACCGGCGTTACTACTGACCAAGTGCAGGATATGATTAACAACTCTCTCAGTGGCCTAGATGACAAGATCAAGGTATTAATCGCTGAAGCACTGAAGGGGCAGGAGGCCCAAGTCAGGACAGTGGCCTGGGAGGAGGCAGGGAAGGCGGATGACTTGCTACTGACCAAGTTGAAGGAGGGTCAGAAAGTTTCCGAGGAGGCATTGCATAAATCTCTAAACACAATGCTCACTGAAAGCCTCAAGAGGAAGGACGAGTTGAATGCAATGAGGAGGGGTTTTGATAGTCATCTGACTGAAAGCCTGCTCAGAGTTGAGGCCAACACAAAGCTGGCTAAGGAGTTTCAGGTGGTGGCCGATCAGCAAGCGTCTCAGGGGATTCTGATTAGAGATATTCAGAAATAAATTGACAAGGACAAGGACCCCTTTGATGCTTCCAAAAAGGGGCAAGGGAAGAAAGCTCTGAAAAACCTGAAGTCTAAGGTTCTGAAGCGGAAGGCTGACGTATCAGTGGATGATCTGATGGAGGAATGTGAGGAGCAATTATACCCTGGTGATCCCACTGTCGAGGGAAGGAAGAAGACAAAGCAGCTGACTTTGGAGACTACAATGCAGGTCAGGAGTCAGGCAACTGAACTCCAAAAGCTGAAGGGTGAAATGGCTGCGCTGAAGGAGAAGACTGATCCGAAGAAGCCTGCCCCTGAAGCTGGGAAGAAGAAAGCTGCTGCGTCCAAGAAGAAAGTGGTGGAAGCTCAGGATGCCAGTCCCATCGTATATGAATACGTTGACAACTTCGTACCTCCCGAACTGAACGAATCCTGGATTCCAATCAAGAAAGAGTTCGTGGACTTGTACTATGTTGTCGGGAACTGGCTCAGGACATCCGAAGGCAAAAACAAGGACACCATCTTTGCTGAGTGGATGGCCCTGCATCACACTGAACTCTGGGCTGAGATTGACCGACATGCTGATACAGCAGGAGTTCAAATCAGGGCACCTAAGCACATCACTTATCCGCCTCCAACCCTCGGCATCAACAACCACCTTAACATGGAGCTGATCAGGAAATTAAGAGATTGCAATGATTGCATCAAGGACTGGAAGCCTCATTGATCAGAAGAAATTTCATGAAGTCAAGTTGAGAGTCCTGAAGAAGTATGGGATCTCTTTGGCAAGGTGGGACGATGAAGACTAGAATAGTTTGTCAGGATCTTTGTTTCAGGAATTTTTTTAATAGTTTCAGGACAGCATGTACTTATCATCTATATCAATGAAACTTTTTACATTCCTGAGACAACATCTCGTTGACTCCTGATTTACTTTTCTGCTCTTTATCAAGAACTGTACTAACCCTTTCCTGATTCCATCTTATAGAACTAAGGACCTGATATAGGTTCCTGAACAGAATACTGACTAAGTCAGTAACTTATTTAGATGGTAGGATTTTTCTAAAGGGTTTTGGCATCATCAAAAAGGGGGAAATTGTTGGGACAATCAGGAAGTATTTTGATTAGATCCCAAAACCCCTTGATGAATTTACCTAAGTATAGTTCATCAGGATGATAGGCTCAGGATATATAGGTTAGAATAGTTTTTCTATTCACAGGTATTCAGTTCAGGGGAAATGTACTGAGGAGTGAGGACTGATGGAGACGTCCATAAAGTCTGAAGTCTGAAGTTGTTTCCAACCCTGAAGGTATGATCGTCCTGAAGATGATCAACCTAAAGCTGCAACCTGAAAAACATAGAAAGACTCCTGAAGAAGCCTAGAAGCCATCGTGAAGAAGACCACTGATCCTGATAGAACTGAGTAAACTAAGCATGCTCAGGGAAGTCTTTATCAGTGAAGGCACAATGTAACCTTGATCAGGTTGAATGTCCTTCTGATGTTTATAAGTTCTGACTTGGGCTTAGTATCAGTTATCCTGATACTTGTAAGACCTGAGACCCAAAGGTTACACGTGCGAATGGAAGTCTCATGAAGCAGAAAGAATGTCAGAGCCTCCAACATAAGACAAACATTTATGCTGAGTAAAGAATGAGAGACTCGAAGTCATAAATGTACGAGGATCAGAGAGTCAATGCTGACAAACTAGCCGTTGGACCAACAACCAGTAAGAAGGCGACACGTATGTACGGAGACTAAAGAGCATTTAATGCCTCTCAAAGGTGCAGGCGGCGGATCAGAGACTTTACCATACTAGGTATGGTCCATGTCAGACAATGACAGCCAGTACCTGCATCTACCTAAAATAGGAAGGTTTGAAACGGATCTCCTCCAACGGATCTATTTCAAACCTCCCTATAAATACAGAAGACCTTGCCCCCATTCAAGGTTACGGGAAATTTCCAAGTGAAGAACTCTCAAGATTCCAAGCACTCAAAGCATACTTTGAACAACACTCTAAACTTTAAGTTTCCCTAGTGTTGTAGTAGGAATCTCATTCTATAATTTGCTTAGAGTATTGATTCCACCCTTAGCACTAATTTGTTAGAGGGATCAATACACAATAGTTGGAAAACGTGAATACCAAACCCCTCAGGTTGTGAGTTGGTTGGTAGGAAGGACTAGGACTTTTAAAACCACCCAGGGGTCAGTTCCTTAGAGAGGAAGTTGGCTATTCGTGTCCCTTGGCACGTAAAACCCAAGTACCTATCCTCATGGTTTTGAGGATAGCTTCCTGTTCAATCAGGTCGTGGACGTAGGAGTTGGTTATCTCCGAACCACGTTAAAAAGACCCTTGTGTTCTGATTTACTATTCTGCTCAGGATCATAAACTGTCATTCATATTAAACTGAAGCATACTTGCATTGTTTTTGGAAAACCATCAGGGCTGACTTTGTCATCCTGGTCCTTAAATCGGTGCACCAGCCTAACCACGTTTTCACTAAGCAAACTGAAAAGTTTTCAAAAACTAAAACGAGTAAACACTTAAGAGCTCATATTCCGCACTAAACTGAGCTTACTGAGATAGCTATTCAACTGACTTGCTTCTGAGCTGTCAGTAGGTGGGTTATCTCTACTGAGCTTCTGAGAGCACAACTCTGACCTAGCCTTTCTGGTTCTTTCCTGATCTGTCCATGCTGCCCCTGAGGACCATCAGGTTTATAGACTCAACTTTTTGTAGGTGGTGATTGGGTCGCATTTCCAACCGTTGAGGTTCCCCCAGCTTACGAAATCTTAGCTCGTTGATTTGCTATGGGTCCACCTCGCCCCAACAAACTGGCTTTGCGCTCCACTCTCACCTTAGAGGTGAGTAAAAAGGCGGAGCTCGCCTCTAAGAAGGGCGGTGCTGGTGGTTCTGGAACTCAGAAGGGGCCAACCAAGGCTCCGGCGAAGACCAAGGCTGCAGAGGTCGCTCGGATCAATAGGGGAGGAGGGCGAGCTGGGGCTACGCCTGAGCGAGCTTCCCACCAATCAAAGAGAGGCCTCCACCATGGAAAAGGGTCCCGAGTAGGAGAGGATGATGTTCAAGCTCGCAAGAGAGCTCGGACTCTTCTTCGTGATGAGGAGGAATCCGAACAGGTTGAGCGAGCCGATATAAGGTCGGCGCAGGGTGGATCTGCTCACTCGACTGCTCCCCTGGCTATCACGCCTATCCGAAGGTCGCCACCTTCCCCATCTCCCTTTGGAGTGCAAATAGTGGAGGACACGATCCTAGGCTGGGATCCTGAGCGAGTCTAGTAAGTAGCTTGCCAACTTGGTTTCTTTCTTCGTTGCTTTTCATATTTTCATCCCTTTTTAACCAAGTGCTCTGACTTCGCAGCTATGCTTCCATTGCTCATCCTCATAGGCATGAGGCTCTCCTCTCTTATGAGCGATCCTGCTCCCTCACATCTATGCGCAATCTTCCTGCTGGCCTGACTCGGAACACCGTAAGCGAGGTGCCGAGGTATTGGTCTACTCCTTAGCTGGCGATCTTGGATAATCAAAGCCTAATTGAAAATGCCCGGCTATCGATGTACCATGCAAGTGGGCTCCTTCTCGCCAATCAAAGGGTGATTGACCAGGCGACTCAGCAGGAAGCAGTCCACCAGGAGAAAAACGCGAGCCTTCTCAAGATGGCCGAATCCGTTGACAAGGCCAAAAGGTCGGCGGAGCTCGCCGAGGAGAAAGCGGCTGCTGTTGTAGCGTCTGAGCAGAGCGCCCTTGAGCAGCTCAGCGACCTTCAACGTAAGCTCACCGTCATTCAAAGGGATGTGGATGCCAAAGTTAAGTCCAAGGGGAGGAGTTCGCTGAGAAGCTTACCAAGGAGGTCGGTGAGCATACCGTGACCAAGAGGGAACTGGAGTTGCAACGAGGTTTGGTGAAGGGCACCGACGAGGAGTGTTCAAGGCTTAGGGAAGAGCTCTCGGCGAAGATCAACGAGGTCACCGAGCTTCGCAATGATGTCTCCTCCTCGGTGAACTTAGATGTTGTAAAAACCAAGGCCTCGGACAAGGGATTTGTCCAGTGCTACGCCGAGGTCATTAGGACCATCTGGTGGGCGAGAGCTCACAAAGAGTTCAAGGAGAGTTCAAGGAGTGCTTGGACAAGGCTCCCTTCTCCGATGAGACGGAGCTAGACATTTGCGACCTTCCACAACTTGGGGTACCTCTTGATTTCGTTTCGGCACGCTTCAAAGTCATCAACACTATATCGGTCCCAGATTTGAACGTCGCAGAGGAGGAGGTCGCCAATGAGGAAGGGCGAACACCCCCCACCATGGAGCAACTTCAAGAGGCTTGTGGGGATGCGATGCTGAACCTCAGCGCGCTGGACACCAGTGGGTTGCTGGCAACATCACCATTTTATCCAGGCTCTCTCCTCCAGCTGGCCAAGTTGTGGGTAGCGAGGTCGCTCCTGAGGTCGCCCACCCTACTGCCCCGGAGGTCGCTGCTGATGCCCCAGAGGTCGCCCCGTCAAATGCCCCCGTTGCTCCAGACTCTTAGCTTTTTCTTTTAGTTTTTTTTAGTATAGGCTTTTTCTATTTTTGTCAAATCATAGTAGCACGTCGGGCTGTGTATAGCTCGCCCAGAAGGAGCTTGTTTTGTGGCTTTAAAGATGGTCAGCTAGCCGACCTTTGTGGCTAGCACAACTTCGTATACTTGGGAAATTTTCAAGTATCTTTTTTACATGAAAGTTTTCCAAGTATTTTTTAATGAAATTCGATCTTTCTGCTTCATCATGTTTTTATTTACGTTTTACGCACGTTATATCTTTGATTAGCTTTTTTCTATACTTTTGGTACGTATTATGTTCGTCTTATTCTGCTTTCGAGAAGCGAATTGTTCTTTTTATGTCATTTTGGACTACGAACTGTACCTTCATTTAGTTAGTACATATTCTTCGTCTCATACCGCTTAGGGCCGCGAATTGCTCGTCTTAGACCATTTAAGGTAGCAAGTTGTACTTTTATTTAATTCACTTTGGGCGATTGGGTTTCATGAACCTTGCCTTAGACGTTTTAATCGTCTATTTTGTGAATTTTTCTAACTTAGGGAAGTTGGTGCTTGGTGATCCTTTAAGAAGGATACCTTCGCTAACCTTGGGGACTTTGGCCTTTGCCTTTGAGCTATTAGATTATAACGTTTGGGACCTCGGTCCTTGTGTATTACGAAGCTTCGAATAGTTAACATTTTCTAAAAAATTGCTAACTTCATATAGTAACGAAATTTACACCGGTTGCCATCAATATTTCTGATGCGAACCTTCGACTAGTCTATTAAAAAATCTCGTTCTATTGATAAAACTTCTTCAAGTGGGCCGTACTCCAAGTATACGATGAAGCATTTCCTTTCGCATCTTCCAGGTCGTACGTCCCGTTTGCCCAAGCTGCAGTGACTCGGAACGGTCCCTCCCAATTTGGTCTGAATACGCCCGGTGGGGTGGCCAGCTTCTTCCTTAGCAACAAATCTCCCACCTTGAACTCTCGATCTCGAACTTGGGAATTATAGTACTTCTATGCTCTTCGCTTGTTGGTGGTATTCTTCATTTCTGACGATGCTCTGGTTTCTTCAATCAAATCTTTTTCAACCGCCAAGGCTTCGTTGTTCCTTTCTTCGTCAAATCCTACCACCTTCCAAGTCTTATTCTGGACTTCCACTGGTACTACTGGTTATGTTCCAAAGGCCAAAGCAAATGGCATTTCTCCGGTGCTTGCTCGATATGATATTCTATACGACCATAGAACCTCTGGGAGTTCGTCCGCCCAGCTTCCCTTCTTGTCTTCTAGACGGATCTTCAACACATGCTTCATAATTTTGTTAACTGCTTCAACCTGGCCGTTCGACTGCGAATGGTACGGAATTGAGTAATGCTTCTTAATATTCCACAAACTACAAAATTCTCTCAACTTCTGACCATCAAACTGCCTTCCATTGTCCATCACGATCGATTGCGGAAGTCCAAATCGGCATATTAGATTTTTCCAAATGACGTCGATCATCCTTTCTTGTGTCACCGTCGTGAGTGCCTTGGCTTCAGCCCATTTAGTGTAATAATCCACTGCTACTACAGCGAACTTTACACCGCCTCTGCCAGGTGGAAATGGGACGATCAAGTCGATACCCCATTTTGCAAAAGGTCACGGGCTGAAGACCAACTTAAGTTGAGCAGCTGGGGAGTGAATGTTAGGTGAGAAAAGTTGACACTTTCGGCACTTCCGTGCGAAGCTAATGGCATCTTTGCGTAGAGCGTGCCAGTAGTACCCTTGTCTGATTGTCTTGTATGCCTAAGCTTGCCCCCCAGCGTGACTTTCGCAAATCCCTTCGTGAATTTCTTCTAACACCTCGAACCTCTGCTTTTTAGATAAGCATTTGAGTAGGGTAGAGAGAATCCACGTTTGTAGAGTTGGTCATCTACCAACGTATATCTGGCTGTCTGCTTTACTAGCCGACTAGCTTCCCACGCATCTTCAGGAATAGATCTGTCCTTCAATTATTTTTTGATCAGAATACGCCAACCTTCACCATCCTCCTGCCCCCACTCGAGGTCTGATTTACTTTGTAATCAGACATCGAGGGGTTTTTCAAATTGGTGGCGATAACCTCCGTCAAGTCGGCTTCGCCGCTGCTGGTGGCTAATCGGACTAGTGCATCTGCTTGTGTGTTTTCCAGCCTTGGAATCTGATTGATGTAAACTTGCGTAAACATCGAGATCAGATGTACAACTATCTTCTGGTACGTCATCATCTATTTGTCTTTAGCTTCGTACTCCCTCCGAACTTGGGATATTATTAGCTGGGAATCTCCAAATATTTGAAGATTAGTTGCCCCCACAGCTAATGATAACCTAAGTTCGGCTATCAATACTTCGTACTCCACCTCATTGTCGGTTGCTCTGAAGTCGAACCGGATTGCGGAGGTGAAGACTTGTCTATCTGGGTTGATTAGAACTATACCGGCTCCTGCTGCTGTGCTAGTTGATGATCCATCAACGTAGAGGTGCCACGAAGCTATACGTCCTCCTGCCCCCCACTCGAGGTCTGATTTACTTTGTAATCAGACGTCGAGGGGTTTTTTAAGTTGGTGACGACTACCTCTGTCAAGTCAGCTTCGCCGCTACTGGTGGCTTGTCGGGCTAGTACATCTGCTTGTGTGTTTTCCAGCCTTGGAATCTAATTGATGCAAACTTGCGTAAACATCGAGATCAGATGTGCAACTATCTTCTGGTACATCATCATCTGCTGGTCTTTAGCTTCGTACTCCCCCCGGACTTGGGATATTATTAGCTGGGAATCTCTGAATATTTGAAGATTGGTTGCCCCCACATCTAATGATAACCTAAGTCCGGCTATCAATGCTTCGTACTCCACCTCATTGTTGGTTGCTCTGAAGTCGAACCGGATTGTGGAGGTGAAGACTTGTCTATCTGGGCTGATTAGAACTACACCGGCTCCTGCTGCTGTGCTAGTTGATGTTCCATCAATGTAGAGGTGCCACGGAGCTATACGTCCCCTCGTCGGATCTTGCAGGAAAGTTAGCTCGACGATAAAATCGGTGAGTGCTTGTCCCTTGATTGCTGTTCGGGGTTCCTAGGTTATACCGTATTGGCTAACTTCTAGTGACCATTTCAACAAGCGTCCTGCAGTGTCTGGCCGTTGCAGTATTTGTCGTAGTGGGAACATTGTCAACACCTCTACCGGATGGTCGAAGAAGTAGGGCCTCAATTTTCTAACACTCATCACCAGTGCATAAGCTAGCTTCTCTGTTGGGGTGTACCGCAACTCAACTTCGTGTAATACTTGGCTTACGTAGTATACTGGCAGGTGTGTTTAGCCCTTTTCCCGAACTAGGATGGAGCTAATGGCCACCTCCGACGCTGCAAGGTACAGGTATAGCTTTTCTTCAGGTACCGGCTTTGACAGGATTTGGGTATTTGCCAAGTATGCTTTGATGTCTTCAAAGGCTCATTGGCATTCGTTCGTCCATTTAGAGTGGTTTTTAAGATGGAGCTTATTGGCTTTAACTGCTTCTTTGTATCTGAGTGTTTTTGCTTTGATTGCTTCAAAAAATGGATTATTCCGATTGCCGGACCTGGAGATGAATCGGTTCAAAGCTGCCAAACATCCGGTCAATCTCTGAATCTTTTGCACTGAATCTGGCATGCCCATCTCGATAATGCATTTGACCTGCGTCGGATTGACTTCTATCCCCCTTTGCCTTACCAGATGCCCCAGGAACTTTCCCGAATGTACACCGAAGCTGCTGTTCTTTGGATTTAACTTCATGTTGTAGTGCCGCAATATTTCAAAAGCTTACTTCAGGTGGTCAAGCTGATCCTCCTTTTGCAAACTTTTGACAATTATGTCGTCTATGTACACCTCCATGGTATGGCCAATTTGTTGGTCGAATATCTTATTCACCTACCTTTGATAGGTAGCTCCGGTATTGATGAGTCCGAACGGCATCCTTTCCCAGCAGTACATGTTTTTGTTGGTGTAGAACGCCGTATGTTCCTGGTCATCTGAGTGCATTGCTATCTTGTGATAGCCGGTAAAATCATCCATGAATGTCATCATTTCATGGCCTGCGATGCTAACTACTAGTTGATCAATGTGGGGTAGTGGGAAGTTATCCTTCAGGCACGCCTTGTTTAGATCTGTGAAGTCGATGCACAGTCTCCACGTTCCGTTGGGCTTCTTCACCATGACAGGGTTTGCGACCCACTGTGGACATAAGGCTTCCTTGATCAACTTGTTGTCCAACAACTTCTTGACTTCAGTTGTTAAAGCTGCGTACTTGTCTGGTCCATACTTCCTTCGTTTTTGGCGGACAGGTCTCCTCGTTGGATCTGTGTTGAGTCGGTGACATGCGTGCTCCAACGGGATTCCCGTCATGTCTTCATGGGACCAGGCGAATACGTCCAAGTTGGACATTAGAAACTGCTCCATTTTCGATCAGTACAGTTCTGGCAACTCGGAACCTATGAAAAGTTCCAAGTCCCTTTCTGGGTCCACAAGGATTGCTGTAAGTTCTTCCATGGGAGTGGCCTTCCTCTTCTTGCTTTTCCACCTTGGATCGTTGATGAACTCGTCTCATTCTTCTTGTGACATCTGCATAGGCTCGTGACCTATACATGGCTCGAGATCATCAGCTTATCCTTCAACTCGGGCAGGTTCACCAACTCTCACCGCTTCAGGTGGTTCATCAACATAGGATGGTTCTGCAACCTGGGGAACTGTATCAACTTCCATCGGCACTGGTTCTTGACCTCCCGCAGGTTCTCCGTCGTGGGCTTCATTGACCACTTCATTGGGCACAGGTTGGGGATCTTGCGCTGGTTCTTGTACTTGGCTATTTTTGCCTTCCTCCACTCCTTCCATGGGTGCCGGCTGTGTAACTTGCGCAGGTTCTGGAACTTGGTCAATTTCAGCTATTTGTCCCGGTAGATCGCCTTCCTCCATCAACTCAGCTTCTGTTGAGATGATGTCCAGGATGTTTGGCTCGTCCACCGGAATCTGTACATCTTCTTCAATGATGTGAACCTGCGATACAACTTTCTTGACTTGGCCATCTTTGATTTGGAGCAAACATTCGCGGGCCTTTTTCTGGTCACCTTTTATAGTTCCGGCATCTTTTGGAGTTGGGAATTTAAGAAAATAGTAGTAGGTCGAACACGCCGCTTTGAATTCATTAATAAAAGGGCGGACGAGGAACCCATTGTAGGAGAACTGCTGGTCAACAATGAGGAAATCTACGAGCCTAGTCAGTCTCCGCTCTGGGTCCTCGACCGATACAAGTTGGACGCTCAACCTAATACTACCTAAGGGAACGGTTACAGCTTCTCCGAATCCTACTATCCTAGCATTGCTAGGTTCTACATACGACTCAAAATCACCTAACGCATCTAAGGTGGATTTGAAGAGTATGTTGGTAATTGCACCGGTGTCCACAAGTAGCCTGTGAACTCGGACGTTCATGATGTTGGCGCTTATCACCAACGAGTCGTTGTGGGGGGTCAAAATCCCCTCCAAGTCCACCGATGAGAATGTTAGCTCTGTTGTTGGTTGACTGACGAGCGGGAGCTGCCTTCTTGCACTTGGTTTATGGCCCTAACTTCGTCCTTTCTTTGCCTCTTTGAGATGGAGGAGCAACCATCTTGGAGACCTCCGGTAGCTCCAATTACTTCTTCGAGAACCAGAAGTTCTCGGGTTGGCTATTGATCTTGCTGAGGCTGGGGAGGTGCCCTACGTCTGTTTCGAGGTTCATGTCGATCTTCGTCCTCTTCATCGTCATCTGACACCTCCGCCCTCTCAATCCTAGTTCTCTTTGCTGGTGTCTTTTTTACGAACTCGGCCAGCTTCCCATCCTCGTAAAATTTCCACAATTGCTTGAGAAGGTCCCGGCATTCGCTGGTGAAGTGGCCGATAGACTGATGGTAGGCACAGAATTTGTTGGGGTTCAGCTTCTTGCAGTCTTGATGAATTCTTCTTGGTTCGTTCAACATAGCCTTGTCCTTGACCGCAGTGAAGACGTGGTCAATGGAGACGGTGAGTACTTGGTTGAGCTTCTCTTTGAACTCGTCTCCGTCACCAAAGGCTTTCAACTTCCGGGGAGCTTTGTATGTGCCCCTGGACTTCTTCCCGTGTGGCTTCTTCTCCTCTGAGGCACAAACCTCTTTCAGTAATGCCTCCTGCATAGCCACGAACACCCCAGCTTTGTGTCGAAACTCAGTGAAAGTGTTAGGGCATGCGAGGTGCATCTCCCTCCAGAGTTCGGTGCCTTTCTTGAGTCTGGCCATTACCACAACTATCTTTATGTCCTCGCTCACCGGCTCATCTTCCAGCAATATCTTGTCGAACCTTTCCAAGTTTGCTGGTCGGTCTCATTTTTTACCTTGATGGATGTTGATGAGTCGGTGCTTCTGGGTCAAATAAGACCTGAAACCTGAAAAGTGGGCCAAGAACTCTCGCGTGAGTTAGCCAAAAGACTGGATTGATCTTGGGGCGAGGGATGAGTGTTGGGAAATCCCTTATGTTTTGATGACATTAAAACAAGCGGAGTAAGGTCTGCTTAAGCGGAGTTAGGTCTGCTTAAGCGGAGACCAGGTCATCTGGAAGCAGACCAGCAGACTACATCATCTGGGAGCAGAGCAGCAGACTACGTCATCTGGAATCAGACCAGCAGACTAGGTCATCTGGAGCAGACCAGCAGACTACGTCATCTGGGAGCAGACCAGCAGACTACGTCATCTGGAAGCAGACCAGCAGACTACGTCATCTGGAGCAGACCAGCAGACTACGTCATCTGGGAGCAGACCAGTAAACTACATCATCTGGAAGTAGACCAGCAGACTAGGTCATCTGGGAGCAGACCAGCAGACTAGGTCATCTGGGAGCAGACCAGCAGACTACGTCATCTGAGGAAGATGAGTAAGGTCATCTAATGAAGATGAGTAAGGTCATCTGATGAAGATGAGTAAGGTCATCTTATGCCATTGCATAGACATACTATTTACAGAAAGTCAATCACGTCAAGGGGACAAGATCACAGCAACATGATTTCCAGAATCATAGGCAATCAATCAAGTCAAATTAGATTGAAGATCAAAGCCAAGATGGAAAGATATCAATATAGAGATCAAGAATCAATCAAGCCAAGATGGAAAGATATCAACTTGGA
The DNA here is from genome assembly GCA_026898435.1 of Prunella vulgaris. Classification (NCBI taxonomy): domain Eukaryota; kingdom Viridiplantae; phylum Streptophyta; class Magnoliopsida; order Lamiales; family Lamiaceae; genus Prunella; species Prunella vulgaris. Next base: position 519,213 of record JAPKLY010000313.1, read on the forward strand.
GATCAAGAATCAATCAATCACTTTGATTGATTGATTATATATTTATAGGGATTTCAAATTCTAGTCAACTCTAACGGCTAGTATTTGACACCTATAAATATGAGTACCATAGCGAAGATTTATATAAGTTTTACACAAGATCAACTGGTAGAATCGCTACACAATTCTCCTTGTACTCACACAACCCTACATATTTATTTATCATTTGTAAAGACTTTGTAGAAGTCTAGAAGTTTGATGCAAGTGTGCACTAACAAGAGTTGTAAGAGAGTTTTCTCTTGAAAATTGTAAGGAAGGAAGTTAGTAAATGAGTAGATAGCCCCTCAAGTCCAATTTGGTTTGAGGAGAGTGGATGTAGGACAGTTCGTCCGAACCACTATATATCTCGTGTCTTTTACTTGCTTTATTTTAATTGCTCCTACTTGCTGCACTAAATTAAAGGTTTTCATTAAAAGGATTTAATTTAAAACGTTTCCGCACACAAAATCACTGCGCACTCAGCTGATTGTAAAGTCAGCTGTTTTCAAAACAAGAAGACTCAAAGTCTTCTTTAGGGACCAACAACTGGTATCAGAGCTGTGTGTCCTAAAGACCACAGCCTGAGAAGCTTTTAGTGGTCACCAGGGCAGATCCAAATCCTTTTGAAAAATCCTTGTGTGTTATTTCTCCTAACACATTTTGCAGGAATCATGTCTTACAACTGTGGTGTGAATTTTGAAGAGGAGATGAACAAGATTATTCAAGATTTTGAGGAATACATCTCCACTGCTGATTCACCATCATCAGAGAATTTTTGCCTCATGGCCGACACAGAAGAGGTAGAAGCTGAAACCCCCTCTGTTAGCTCATCTTGCTCTTCTACGAATTCTATGGAGTCTATGATGCAAAAGCTGCTCTCAGATCTCCAGTCCTCTCTAAGTGTCTGTGCTAAACTAGAAGATAAGAACTCAAGGCTAAAAGCTGAAGTCTCTCAGCTGACTCTCGAGAAAGGGCATTCTGCTGATCTATCAGCTGAACCCACTTCCTCACAGACTCAAGAGTCAGAAGACTTAAGAGTCAAATGTGTGGAACAGGAACAGTTGGTAGCTATGCTGCTGGCTGAAAACCTAGGGTTGGAAGAGGAACACAAGCTATTAAAGGCTAAGTGCGATGAACTCTTCAAGCAGCATATACAGACCAAAGAAAATGAGGATCGGCTCAAGTTGAAATTGGATCAGCTGACCAATGTACATAGTGCAATGTCATATATAGCTGCTTTCTCTCAACAAGAGCATGACAAAAGAGGTGTTGGCTTCCCTAAGTCCTCTAAAGGGAAGAAAAAGACACAGGTTCAGGGAGCTGATAATAAGGAAAAAGGGAAAATTCAGATGAGGAGGGATCAACCTGGACCATCCCAGAAGGGCAAGTCCAAGAAGAATCCTTCTCCACCCTCGGTTACATTTAAAGTACCACCCAAACCTGCAAAATCAGCTAAAGTTGTTGTCTATGAGTTATTCAAAGGCTCCAGCAGGATTTATCCTTATAATCAGATCACCAGACCTGGTGTTTTAAGACATCCTCCTAAGAGAAACCCTCTGAAGGAGATTGCCGATGTCGATAAATATGGGAGATAGATAAGGTCTCCTAAACCTCATAAGGATGACCTATTCCTATGGATCCCTAAAGAACTGCATCCAGACCCTCCTGGACCCAGTAGGGTACCTATTGCCTGATTTTATTTTCAGGTACACACTAGCTCAGAAGATCAGACAAAAAGCTGATATCAGATGAGAAGATGATCAAATCAGATGAGTTGAGTGTGATGAACAGATCCAAATGCAAACATCTACCCAACTAAGGGGGGAGGCCTACACTTAAGTGGAAAATCAGCTGAGATTTGTGTAAGGGGGAACATCAGCTGATCAAACTTTCATTAGGTTTTAATATCATCAAAAAGGAGGAAATTGTTGGGAAATCCCTTATGTTTTGATGACATTAAAACAAGCGGAGTATGGTTTGCTTAAGCGGAGTATGGTTTGCTTAAGCGGAGACCAGGTCATCTGGAAGCAGACCAACAGACTACGTCATCTGGGAACAGAGCAGCAGACTACGTCATCTGGAAGCAGACCAGTAGACTTGGTCATCTGGAGCAGACCAGCAGACTACGTCATCTGGGAGCAGACCAGCAGACTACGTCATCTGGAAGCAGACCAGCAGACTACGTCATCTGGGAGCAGACCAGCAAACTACGTCATCTGAAAGTAGACCAGCAGACTACGTCATCTGGGAGCAGACCAGCAGACTACGTCATCTGATGAAGATGAGTAAGGTCATCTGATGCCGTTGCATAGACGTACTATTTACAAAAAGTCAATCATGTCAAGGGGACAAGATCACAGCAACATGATTTCCAGAATCATAGGCAATCAATCAAGTCAAATTAGAGTGAAGATCAAAGCCATGATGGAAAGATATCAATCTAGAGATCAAGAATCAATCAAGCCAAGATGGAAAGATATCAACTTGGAGATCAAGAATCAATCAATCACTTTGATTGATTGATTACATATTTATAGGGATTTCAAATTCTAGTCAACTCTAACGGCTAGTATTTGACACCTATAAATATGAGTACCATAGAGAAGATATATATACGTTTTACACAAGATCAACTAGTAGAATCGCTACACAATTCTCTTTGTACTCACACAACCCTACATATTTATTTATCATTTGTAAAGACTTTGTAGAAGTCTAGAAGTTAGATGCAAGTGTGCACTAACAAGAGTTGTAAGAGAGTTTTCTCTTGAAAGTTGTAAGAAAGGAAGTTAGTAAGTGATTAGATAGCCCCTCAAGTCCAATTTGGTTTGAGGAGAGTGGATGTAGGACAGTTGGTCCGAACCACTATAAATCTCGTGTCTTTTACTTGCTTTATTTTAATTGCTCCTATTTGCTGCACTAAATAAAAGGTTTTCAATAAAAGGATTTAATTTAAAATGTTTCCGCACACAAAATCACTGCGTACTCAGCTGATTGTAAAGTCAGTTGTTTTCAAAACAAGAAGACTCAAAGTCTTCTTTAGGGACCGACAATGAGAACTAGCGGTGAGCTCGGTCCCCGAGGGTCAGCGGGAAATTCCGGCATTGAGTTACGTCAGTGGCACCCACGGAGATCATGTAGTCTGCATACTTGGCCAGGTGTACCTTCGGGTCGGATTCGCCCACGTATGCGGACATCACCGGGAACTGGATCTTTTTCTTGACCGGTGCTTTGAGGATGGTGGGTGCCAATGGGGATGCAGGGAGTGTGGTGGCATCAGGTCCGTTAGAGTTGGCTGCTACTTGCATTTGTAGCATCTCGACGACCTTTTTCAATGTGGCCAACTCGTCATTGTGGGCCACCTCCTGTGGAGGCTGTTCAAAGGCCATGTGCCTCGTAGACGCACGTTCCCGCAGTTCCTCGCTCTGGGGTGGCTCATCTGCGATGGGCTGGAACTGGCGCCCTCCGTTCGGGCCCAACCTATCAGCTACGGGCCTTCTCAATCGATCGTGTGCGGACCTACGAGGCTGTAGGTCCGACTCTCCCCTCCGGGGATGAAGCAGGGGCCGCCACTCGTTCCTCCTCTTCACGTCTGGGCCCTAATCTACCCTGGAGGATTTCCCTTCTCTGCGATTGGTGTGTGGCGGATACCCCCGTGTAAGCTGAAGCTCGCCCATCATGCGTGCCTGGCCTGTCCACCACCTTGGCCTTGCCAGCGCGCTCCCTATGCTGGCGAGCTTGGGCAGAGGTCACTTCCTGCTCCGTAGGAAGGTCGCTGTATTGCCCCCGGGTCTGGGTGGCCTGAGTTTGCCTGTTTGTGTGTCCACAAGTCTCGTTGTCAAGAGCTCGCCTTGTTGCCTTTGCTACAACCTTTGCAGGGCAGCAATTGTGTGTTGTAGCTCATCGGGGTTATTGGCGAGGTCCCTCAAGGCGGGATTTAGTTCATCCTGAGCTGCTGAAGCTCGCTGGGGAGCTCCCGGAGCATTGTTCTTATGGTGAGCTCGGCACGAGGTTTCCCCATCAACCTGGTTCTGGTTGTCGTTTCCCTTCCACCTCCTGGTGGTAGCTGAGGTATGTTCTTTTGATATCGTTGTGTTTGAATTTGAAGTTCGTCAAGTTCGTCTCTTCCCAGCAAAGGTAATTTTATCTCGGATCCGCTCTAGCCTTGCATGCACGCAAATTGTCCAAATTTTGGTTTATTTGCTTGCACACATGCGTTTTAGGTTTGTTTTGGTATATTTTGTGCTCGGAATTCTGGGAATTCGTTCTGAAACCTGGGTACGTATGTGTATCTTCAAGTGTTCTTAAGTCTTGGTCAAGAACACATGCAAATCTTCAAAAAAAAATTTCACTTTGCTCTCGAATAATTTCAGAATCGGATGTTTGGGCCCTTCCTCTAGCGCCAAATTGTTGATAGATTTTGCTAATGATGATGTTATGGCTGTTAATCCGTGATTATCTATCAAACAATAACAAAGATTAAAAGTTATTCTTGGATTATAAGAATAGAGAGAAAAAGTGGAGAGCTAGAGTGAGAAAGTAATTGTGTGTATTATGAAACTTAGAGAGAGAAAGATACAAGGAGACATATTTATAGGTTTACATGTATGAGGTGGCACCTTGTGAACCTATTTGGCTTTTAGGTGTTGACAAGTGTCCTTGACACTTGTCTTTGTCCACCTCTCATGCTCCCTTTACAATCCTTGCCCTACTACACATATACTTGCTTCTTATATACATCTTGTCAACGTCCTGGTCCTAGGCGAGCTTTATAGGCAAGCTTCTAGGCCTTGTGTTGTTTCAGAGCAATGTTGAGGTGGAGTCATGCTTGGTCCCTTGTAATACGGGCGAGCTTCCTTTTATGAAGGTAAGCTCGCTTGCGAGCTTCTCTCTCCTTGGTATGGCCGGTTCTTTGACTTCTGGTAGTAGTCTAGGCGACCTTTATCTCCATCTCGGCGAGCTTCTTTATGCTGACTTTAGTCAAAGATGGTGGCGTAGCTTCTACATAGGTTGGCGACCTTCTTAGCCTTGGGCGAATCCCATGATTATTCTTAGGTAGTTCGCCTATCAACAGACCCTAAATAAATTTGAATATTTTTTATTATACTTTGAATATTTTATTTTAATTTTTTTTAAAATATTTAATTTTTATATTGTTTATATATATATATTACTTATGTGTTTATATATAATAAAATATTTATTTATTTTTCAAAGAAAATAATATTTAATTTATTATTTTCTAATTTTAATTTATTTCTGAAATACATTCAAACTTTTAAATTTAAAAAAATGTCTAATTTGTTAAAAAAATTATATTTATAATACTAATAATTTATTTTTATATATTTAATGATGTGGAAGCTTATTTGGATAATGAATGTGCATTTATTTGTCCACATCATTGTTGAGCAATTTTACTAATTGTAATATTATGTAGCTAATTCATCTATGGAAATCACTCAAACAATAATTAAAAGATGATAATTGGATTTGTAGTACGAATTAGAAGTAGAAATGTAGAGAGAGAAATTTTGTAGTGTATTTCTTGTTTTAGATTTTTAGATCCTTACAAAAGAGGTGTTTACACCTATTTATACCCTCTTAAGGGTGAGGTGGCGTATTTACAAGCTACATGGCCCCTGGAGGTGACATGTGTCCTCCACTTGTCATCCTCTCAGTTACTTGCTCCACTATCCTTAACCTAGCTGACCTATACACTCTCGAGAGGTTCTTTAGACATCTTGTATCTTCATTCCTGAGAGACTGTCGACCAGCTGGGCGAGCAGCACGGCGAGCAAGTGGGCGAGCAACTTGAACTTGTCCATGTGGTTTGATGCCTCACTACCTCCGTGCTGAGCGAGCAGGTAGGCGAGCACCTTAAGCCTGGCTTCATGGCTTGATGTATCGCCACCGCTGAGTCAGGCGAGCAAGTGGGCGAGCAGCCTGGCAAGAAAAGAGGCTTCGTCACATCAGGGCTTGGGCGAGCAACTTGCCTTTCAGCTTGTTTATACTTTAATTTCTCTTTAATCATAGAAGTTAATTCCTTTTATCAACATTTGCCCCTCAGTATATGCTTTGATTTGATTTCTCTTTATCAAAGTATATGCTGGAATCAATTCATCGTGTTGGCGAACAGTTAAGCGAGCACCTTGGCGAGCAGCATGGTGCTCGACCATGTGCTCGGCCTTTATGCTCGTCCTCTCTTTTGTACTGTGCCAATCAGTCACACGAAAAGACGCGCCTCTTTAAAAACTTTTCAAATTTCTTGCAATTAGGCCCCCGAAATTTCTTCTTCTTCTTTCTTTTAACCCTAAGGTATAAATAGGGCCCTTTTCCACTATTCATCTTCTTCTTCATTCGTTCATCTCTGCAACTTCCGGCGATAGGTCTTCTTCCAGATTTTCGGAGTTCTTCGTGCTTCAATCTTACTTCCTGTGACGATTTGGAGATTTGACTAAAGGTAGTTCCCCTTTCTCTTTCTTTTTGATTTTTCTTGGTATTATATTCCTCTCTATCCCTTATGTTGTTCTTGTTCGCCGGATTCCTTCTTCTGGATTTCTTTTGACCGGAATCAAGGCGGCAGAGTTACTACTTTGATAATTAGTGCATTCCTAGGGCCCGTCTTCTCTTTTCCTCTCTTTTCAAAAATGTTGTCATCCTCAAGTCGTACCCTTTCTAATCGGAATCAGGGCAAATGGCCGATTGATGAAGGTGGTCCAATCGCCGATCTTTCTTCGGTACACCTGGCGGGTTCCGATCCCGAGATCGTGGAGGTTGACCGGCCGTTGGAGGAGGGAGGCGAGCAGCTGGGCAAGCAGCCTAGCGAGCAGGTAGTCGAGCAATCTGCTGCTCGCCCAGATGTTGATGATCACGAGGCCGTTGAGGTGTTCTCTAGCAGCGACGATGATGACTCTATCATCGAGTGGTTTGAGTCCGTAGGATTCCCACATCCTCACATGTCTGAGAGGTCCATCCCAGAAGGTATCGAGCAGGAGTTTGATTGGAGAGCTTACTATGAAAGATATACTGTTGACTTACCTACTCCTCCCCGACAATATCGAGAGCTTGAAGAGGGTGACCGCACCAATTACAAGGCAAACACTGTGGTGAGTGTTATTGATGAAGATGACCTTGACAGCATCCGGAGGGAGTACCACATTCCCTGTGACGTTACGATGTACGCTCCTCGGGAGAATGAAAGAGTTGATTATCCTCCGGAAGGTCTAACAGCAATTAACTTGCATACTCTGGCTGCTGGTGTGACGTTGCCTCTCCATCCCCTCATTGGTCATTTCTTGGAGACCACGGGTTTAGCTATTACACAGCTAACACTCAATGCTTGGACCTATCTGATATCCCTCTGCACGGTCTTTGCCTTGGAGAAGTATAAGGACCGCCTGACCCCGCACGAAGTGAATTATACCCTCTGCCTCAGCAAGTTCTCCGAGGAGGGCCAAGGTTATTACTACCTCTAGGCAAGGAGTGATATGAGGATTCTCGAGGGACTACCGAACAAGGTGAAGGACTAGAAAGAGCAGTTCTTCTTCATCGGTGGAGATTGGCGTGCCCCGGACAACAATGAAGGACTCAGGGACGTATCATATCTCCTACTGAGTTTGGCGAGTTGCAGCGTAAGACTTTGTTTGTACTTGGGATTTTGTTTTTTGATATAGTGTCTAACATCTTAGTCCTTATGTTGCAGGCTTGACCCCTCAGCGTTGGAAGAGAGTGAGCTTATCTGAGGAGTTCAAGTTCACCTGCATTCTCGTCTGTCGTCGGAACAAGAAGGATAGGACGTTTGAGTATCTGAACAAGCGCAGTTGCCGCATTGAATCGGGGTTGATCACGACTCCTCACCACTTACGAGCTCAATTTGCTTATCCCGCAGGTATATTTTTCATTCTCTAGACCTTTGATTTATATTTAGAAAAAATTTCTAACTCTTTTCATGTCTCTTTCGATGTTTGCAGCCGCAGAAGTTACCATTGTCATTCCTTAGTCTTTCCAGGCATTAAACCAACGGTTTGGGATGGCAAGAACCAAAAGAGATGTGTCCGAAGACATGGAATTCCAAGAAAGGTTTTGTACCTTTTAGATATGGAATTCATCTATCGAAAGAGATGTGTCTGAAGACACAAGAAGAGATAGAATGCATGAAAGGCATCCCATATGCTTCGGTAGTTGGAAGCCTCATGTATGCTATGCTATATACGAGACCGGATATATGCTTTTTCGTAGGCATGGTAACACGATATCAAAGTAACCCCGGGAAAGAGCATTAGACAACTGTTAAAAACATTCTGAAATATCTCAAGCGAACTCGAGATAGAATGTTGGTTTATCAGTCAGATAGTCTAATCCCCGATAGTTATTCGGACTCGGATTTCCAATCAGATATAAATTCCATTTAGATCTACCTCGGGTAATGTGTTTCATTTGGGGAAGGAGCCATGATATGGTGAATTGTGCATCACTGATTCTACAATGGAAGCCCAATAAGTAACTGCTTATGGAGCAGTGAAGGAATCAGTTTGGCTCAAGATCTTCTAAGTGGACTTGGATAAAATTCCGAATTTGTCTAGCACTGTAATGCTAAGGCAGTTACAAATTCAAGGGAACCAATAGTCCACAAGGCCAACAAACACATTTAAGGATATACAATCATAGACGAGAAATTGTTAAGAGAAGAGATGAAGATATGGCAAAGATCGCATCGAAAGACGACCTAGTTAATCCTCTCACAAAGTGTCTGCCTCTATGTACATTCGAGAGACATGTGGGAGGAATGGGAGTCAAGTGTGTTGCCAATCTGCTTTGAGTATAAGTGGGAGAAATTATTAGGAGATGTGTAGTACATAGATATGCTGTAGTATACTTAAAAGCAGACTTTGAGTATAAGTGGGAGATTGTTA
>JAPKLY010000313.1:532703-561624 GCA_026898435.1 Prunella vulgaris
CAGCAACAGCCTGCGCCTGAGCTGGTTCCTTCTCAACAGCTTCAGCAGCTTGCTCTTCCATAAGCTTCTTCTCTCGCTCAGCTGACCCAGGGTAAAGAAATTTCAATTTTTGTTGCTTGGGTGCTGAGGGCTTAGATTTCTCCTCCGCTGGCTTTGCTGTATCAGACTCGGAAGACTTGCCTGCCTGAGCCTGGACTTTTCCAGTCATGCTCGCCTGGGCCTTCTTCTTCTGAGTCCGAGGCCTTCTCCTTGTGCCAGCATCATCTGAATAAGCTCTGAAGAGATGGATTTTCGCTGGGATCTCGAGTGATTGGGCCTGATCCACATCACCGAGATCCAGGGTCTCCAAGAGCATAGAGATCTTGGTGCCAAAGTGCATCTTGGCCTCAAAAGTCGCCTGCCCCTCTGGCGAGTACTTGATTTTGCTGGTCTCAGCCACCAGCATTTGGAGAAAGTAACCCTCCCAGTCAAAATTGTGCAGAGAGGCATCGGAGATAGCCATCATTGTGTACAGCTTCGGTCTGGAGATCTGCTCCAATCCTCCAGCAATCCCCATCACTCCCTGACTTATCAGGTTGAAGAAGTGACGGTTTTCAGTCCTCAAGACTGATTTATTCAGGCCAGATTTCAGGACGACATCCCCATCGCACAGGGACTGGAGAAAATCCTTCTCATTGCCAAACCCATAATCCACTGGGCTTCGTCCTGTATTGGGAAGATTAAAAACCTCCTTAATCTTCTCCCGGATGTTGAGAGTGACCCACCTCCTGATCATCTCCTCCTCACCATCCTTTCCCTTCTCACAGGTGGTCAAGGGAATACAAGTTTCCCACTCCTGGGAGTCCTTATTTTGCGCCATCTTCAGGTAGAAGGCAGCAATAAGTCATGGGTGGAGCCTCTGTGGCTTTGCCGTGATGAACTGCAGAAGACCTGCATTATCAAAAAGGTCTCGTACAAGCAAAATATCGGGGTTATTGGAAGAAAAATCCCCATAGGGCTCGTAATGTATTTCGTTCCTTAAATGGAAAAGATTTCCAAATAAGGTATCGGCAGAAGGTGAAGCCATGGAAAATTTGAAAGAATTGAAGAGAATCGGGTTTTTAGAGAAAATATATTGAGAAAATATTGGGTGCATAAAAGTTTTAACAACACGATCTTCTCTTATATATAGAAAAATTTGGTTTTAATCGGACGGTTTAGAAAATAGTGACCTTTGAGATTCAATGGTCAAGATTGAGCAGTGAAAAGCATTTGACCCTTCAGTTTTTCAAAAAGTAATTGGTCTAATTTTATCGAAAACTGTTCCCGCCCACAGTGCATTAAATGCAGATTAGAGCATGTCCGTATTTGATTCAAATAAATTGAATTAAATAATAACCGAATATTAAAACGAATGGCTGGGATCATTTGGCAAATTAAATTGATTTGACAATACAGCAAACAGTAAAAGGATAATGCACGCAATATCAGATGACTAGACAAAAATCAGGAAACATACCAGTCAGTCAGATATGTATTCTGACTGATACCACTTGTTGCCCTATCAGGGTGACAAGCCCTGAGTTCAGTGTCCTGAATCTTAGTCAGTCTATACTGATCATCCATTTTATACTGAATGTTCCCCCTACAACCATTCACATTCTCTCTGGGATTCCTTCACCCGGAGTCCATATGAGTTATTCCCCCTGACCTTGTGCATTCTCATCAGAGATTCAGACTGAATCACTTAAGCCTGGGTCAAGGAGTCCTAACTCTACTGATAACTCAACAAATCTGGTTTCAGGGAAAGCCTTAGTCAGGATGTCAGCTCTCTGTCAGTAGGGACTCTCTCCATCCTGATGTCCTTCTTCTCAACATGATCTCTGATAAAGTGATGCCTGATGTCTACATGCTTACACCTTGAATGTAAGACTGGGTTTTGGGATATGGCAATGGCACTATTATTGTCACAATAAATTGGGACTTCAGTGGCCTCAACTTGGTAGTCTCTCAGTTGTTGTTTCAGCCAAAGAATCTGAGAACAACAACTGCCTGCCGCCATATACTCAGCCTCAGTAGTAGACGTTGCAACACTGGTTTACTTTTTAGAAAACCAAAAGATCAGTTTACTCCCTAGAAACTGACATGTGCCTGTAGTTGATTTCCTATCAAGTCTACAGCCTCCATAATCAGCATCTGAATAGCCAGTCAGTTCTAGGTTGTCATCAGAGGGATACCAAAGTCCTAAGTTGACTGTACCTCTCAGATATTTCAGAATCTTTTTGGCACTCTCTAGATGACTCTTCTTTGGATCAGACTGATACCTTGCACAAACTCCAACTGCATAAGTGATGTCAGGACGACTAGCAGTCAGATATAATAAAGATCCTATCAGTGCCCTATATTCAGTCTGATTTACTGAGACTCCTTCTTTGTCAGGATCCAGCTTCTCATTTGTGTTCATGGAAATGCGTGAGACTCTGCTGGACTGAACTCCAAATTTCTGAATCAAGTCCCTCGCATACTTGGACTGATTAATGAAAATTCCGGAGTCAGTTTGCCTGACTTGGAGACCCAGAAAGAAATTCATTTCTCCCATCATTGACATCTCAAATTTCCCAGTCATCAGTTTGGAAAATTTCTCACAAAGCTTCAGATTAGGAGATCCAAATATTATGTCATCCACATAAATCTGAACCAAGAGAATGTATTCCCCTTCGGTGATCCGGAAGAGGGTCCTGTCCACTGTTCCTTTCACGAACCCGTGGTCTATCAGGAATTGGGATAGTGTATCATACCAAGCTCTCGGAGCTTGCTTCAGGCCATAAAGAGCTTTCTTCAGGTGGTATACTTTATTACCAACATCGAATCCAGGAGGTTGCTCAACATACACCTCTTCATTCAGTACACCATTCAAAAAAGCACTCTTTACGTCCATCTGATACACTTTGAATTTCTTGAATGTTGCATAAGCCAGAAACAACCTGATTGCTTCTAATCTTGCGACTGGAGCAAAGGTCTCATCATAGTCGATACCCTCGGCTTGAGAGTAACCTTTTGCTACTAGCCTGGCCTTATTTCTGACAACAACATTCTTCTCATCCCTCTTGTTCTTAAAAACCCACTTGGTGCCAATAACATGTTGACGCCTAGGTCTTTCAACTAACTCCCAAACCTGATTCCGCTCAAACTGATTGAGCTCATCCTGCATGGCTAGGATCCAGTTGGGATCAGCTAGAGCTTCTTCTATGCTTGTAGGTTCCTGATCACTCAGGAAGCAACAAAACATAGCGCTTTCACAAAAGGACAACCTCGTCCTGACCCCCTCATTGATATCTCCAATGATATCAGCCAATGAGTGATCATCTAGCCATCGCCTCCTGCTGACTGGAGCACTGGGAGCTACTGACGTTCCATTGCCTGATCCTGAAACATTAGTCTCGACAATAATAGGCAAAGAAGCGGAACGAGCAAGAACAGGGGATACTGAGTCATTTCCTGAGGGTTGACCAATATCAAAGAAATTGTTTCCCCCTACAGTGTTGGACTCAGTAACTGTCTCAGGTGCAGAAGCATCATCACCGACATTACGTACCTCAAGTTGAGTCTGTCCCTCCGTCTGAGACTCAACATTTTTCGAGGCAGGGGCTTGCTGAGGGTTGGCCTGAAGTCCATCCTGATCTTCATCATCATCATCCCATCCCTTGGGAGCACTGACAAGTTTGATCTTGAATTCAGGATTCTTCAGACTCAGCCTTGTTACCCTTTTGGTAATTCCCTCAGTATCAGGACTTGGAACCTGTTTCCTATGCACTGATGCAGTCTCATCAAACACAACATGAGGTGTTTCCTCCACACAAAGGGTCCGACAGTTATACACCCTGAAAGCTTTACTGACTGAGGAGTATCCTAAGAAAACTCCCTCATCAGATTTGCTATCAAAGGCTTTCAGCTGGTCTTTCCCATTGTTCAGGATGAAACACTTACACCCAAAAATATGGAAATAAGAGATGCGAGGTTTCCTCTTGTTCCAAGTTTCATAAGGTGTCTGAGCATGTTGTTTGTTCAGCATAGATCGGTTCTAAGTGTAGCAAGCAGTGTTGATTGCTTCAGCCCAGTACTTCTTGGGCAGTCCTGATTCAGCCAACATGGTCCTGGCAGCTTCCTTCAGGGTTCGATTCCTTCTTTCAGCTACCCCATTCTGCTGAGGGGTCCTAGCTGCAGAAGTCTCATGAGCTATACCATGGTTAGTACAAAAGTCAGTTATAATAGAGTTTATAAACTCGGTTCCTCGATCTGATCGAATCCTGACAATGCTCTGACCCTGTTCAGTACTCAATTGCTTGAGTAACTCTGGAAGCTTTACCTGTGTCTCCTTTTTGTTCAGCAAGAAAATAACCCAAGTGTACCTGGAATAGTCATCAACAACAATAAGGGTATATTTCCTACCATTTATGCTGACAGGAGTTACTGGACCAAAGAGATCCATGTGCAGGAGCTGAAGCACTCTGTCAGTAGAGAAGGCTTCCTTCACCTTGAATGAGGCTTTGGTTTGCTTGCCTTCCTGACATGCTCCGCACACGTGGTCTTTGCTAAAAACTTCATTAGGCAGACCATCTACAAGAGAAAGTCTAGAGATTTTGTTAATAATCTTGAAGTTTAAGTGACTCAGACGTTTATGCCAAAGCCAACTGAGCTCAGAGGAGCTCTTAGCGACCAGACAGGTTTCAGGAGGGCTGCTCTTGAAGTCAGCAAAATATACATTGCTCCTCCTGACACCTGTAATCAGAACCTGCAGTGTAGATTTGTCCTTCACAAGACACATATTAGATGTAAATTCTACACTATATCCTCGGTCACAAAACTGACTAACCGAGAGCAAGTTATGTCTCAGTCCTTCAACATATGATACATTCATTACACGGACAGAGTTAATAACAAGGGTTCCGAATCCTCTGGTGAAACCCTTAGAGTTATCACCAAAGGTTACCTGCGGGCCTTCTTGAGCTACATAATCCTGAAGGAGATCACGAAATCCGGTCATGTGCCTGGAACATCCTGAGTCCAAGTACCAGTCCATCAGATCCTCCTTCTTCTTCTTGTAGCCCGCAGCGACCTGAAAAGAGTCAGGCCTCAGGTACCCATCTAGTATTGGGTCCTACTAAGTCAGCCATACCCTTCGGGATCCAGATTTGTGTGAGAATTCTGACAGCATCAGAAGTGTAGACCTGTTTCCCTGAAATGTCAACATACACAGTTCTCTTCTTCCTTTGTGCCTGGGAAGTTGAGGGTGTATGGGTGTCAGCCTGAGATACAGGAGCCCTATATTGATTTCTGGGGGTGGGCCTCCTGTTTCTCCTTGACCTGGGTGCATTGGGCTGAAGTCTGTCCTGAGCAGGAGCAGCTCGGGCCTGACCTCTTGGCACATGAGGTCTGGCCTGAGTGTTATTGGAGTCAGGTCTCCTTTGCCATTCAGAGGCCACCTGGTTTGTCCTTCTTCTTAGAGACTTGGGACGCTCCTGATGGGCTCTGTGCCCTGTCTGAGGAGTCTGAACCTCAGTAGTCCTAGGTCTTGCCTGAGGTCTCCTTTGTCCTGAGTTCCTTCTGTTCTGAACATTTCTAGGCTGGGCCTGAGAAGTGCTAGGAACAAAATTCTTCCCAGTTTGAGGATTCCTAGGCTGGGCCTTGGAGTTCCCTTGGTTTGTCTTCCTAGACTCAGGATGAGAAACTTTGACCTTTTCCTTAGGTTTTTGTCTTGGTTTCTCAGTCCTTTGCCTGTCAGGTTCAGCAGGCATTTTCTCCTTCCCTTTGCCTTTATCCTGATGAGCAACACTTAAGCTCTTGTCATCAGTTAGGGCAGGGACAAACCTTTTCTGAGAGTTGCTCCCTGAAGCACCTCTCTTCTTCTTGCCCTTTGGGTCTTTTGTGGCATCATAGCCTAACTCAGCTTTAGCACCATCAGTCAGCTGAGAGAAATTTGTCAACTCATCAACCACTTGGGTAGGCGTGTATAACTTCTTCAGCTTGACCTCAAGATGCCCATTGGTTTCTTTCAGGGCCTCAATTTCAGTGGTGTATTGAAGCACCAATTCTGAATGAGCTTTCTCTTTTGAGATCAACTCAAGATCCCAAGCAGTTTGCTCAGCACAAAGGTGAGCTTGCCACTCAGTTTCGAGCATCATTCTTAGAGCAGTTCGCTCAATTATCAGTTGTTCTCGAGCAAGGAACAAGTCAGTATCACGAGTCTCAATCAGCGAGCTGATTACACCCTTCAGTCTTTCTACCTCCAGTGGAGCTTCATCATGCCTATTCCTAGCATGAAGTAGCTCCTCTTGAAGATGTACTAATCTGAGGGCTTCCTCAGTATCTCTTACTCTGAGAGACTTAGTTAACCGATCGTTCTTCTCACTCAGTTGTGCGTTTACATCCACTGTGTGAGTATGAGTCTCCTGCAGCCTTGAGAAGTCAACCATCAATTGCTCTAGGGCGAGCTGAAGGTCGAGTTCTCCTGCTGAATCTGAGCTAAACTCAGGTGCGTGATCAGGATAAGAGGCAGAAGAACATACCTCATCATCTGCCATCAGGCAGAAGTCATCATACTCCTCATCTGAAAAGAGTTCAGGAGACCGGCGTCCAGGGCCATCTGAATCTGAGGAATCCTCAGCAAGCAACGCTCTCCGGTCTGAAGCCCTGAGCTCTCTTTTGGCTCTCCGATCTTTTCGCTCACGAGCACTGAGCTCCGGACAATCATACTGATAATGTCCGGTCTTTTTGCAGTGGTAGCACTGATCTACATCAGAAGAAGGCTTCTTGTCAGTGTACCTTTTATCAGATGATTCCCTCCTGCTCCCTGATGATCTTTCAGGTTTGGAGCTGGATCTTCTGGGCTCATCCTCTTTCCTCTTTTCATCTCTGCGTCGCTCAGGCTCATTGCGATCCCTCCTGGAATCTGAACCTCTTCTTTCTTCTCTCCGGGGGCTAGATCTCCTGGGGCTGGAGTACCTGCGATCACGGGTGTCAGTATAAAATTTCTTATACCTGCCGAAATGAGAGTTCAGTTTCTCGAATCGCCGTGCCATCAGGCTGTACTCCAAGGCTAGCTCATCTTTGTTCATGTCTTTCAGAGACTTGGAGCCAGATCCAGCCTCAGGCTCAGGAGTAGCTTTAAGAGCCACGCTCTTTTCATTTTCAGATGTCTTCTCCTCACTAACTTCCTCACTGACAACACCAATCTTCTTCCTCTTATCGAGGTCAAATTCCAAGGCCTTCAACTCAGAGAATAGGTGAGAGTGAGTGATGTTTGTAAAGTCCTGAGTGTTTTTCAACAAAATTACTCATGTGTCCCATCTTTCAGGGAGACAGTTTAGGATTTTAGAAGACACCTCCCTCTTGGGAAATTCCTTCCCAAGGGTTGCTAGCTCGTTCATCATCTTAATGAACCGAGCTTCCATCTGATCGATGGACTCTCCTTCTAGCATCTTGAAGGCCTCAAACTTCCTGATAGTAAGATCTCTCTTATTCTCCTTGATCTTTTCTGATCCTTCACTCATCTCCCTCAGGGTATCCCAGATCTCCTTAGCTGTCCTCAGATGCATGAGCCTGACCGAATTCTCGTAAGAAACGGTGTGGAGTACAATGTTCTTGGTAACATTATCCAGTCCGATTTGCTTAATCTGATCAGAATTAAGCGTGGACCTCTCCACTTTTTCATCTCCGGCGGCTGGAACAGGGACATTGCCAGCAACAGGCCAAGTCGTCTGAAGATTTCTCATAAATCTGATTGGGCCATGTTCAATCACCTGAGGCATCTGATCATGGATAGAATAGAGATGTGCGAGTACCCTGAATTTCCAATAGTCATAATTGTCAATAGAGAATTCAAGAAGATTGCCCTCGAGGCGTTTAGAACCGGATGCCATGATATGCAGTTTTTCAGAAACAAGATCAGTTCAGTAGACCACCAAAAGTTTCTCCTTAGAAACTGTTGGTAAACAAAGTCAGTGATCTTTTGAACCACTGCTCTGATACCATTTGTTGGTCCCGAAACGAGTTAAATCAGTGTATGGGGGGGAATACACTGATGTCAAATTTTTCTGAAAGACTCAGAAAAATGCTCTAACGCACTCAGTCAGGATTCCCTGAAGTACTCAGTACGCTGAAGGTCCACAGGGGCAGCAGGGACGGTTCAGTAACGAGTCAGATAAACAGAGTGTGAGTAATGTGCTCGGAGGCTCAGTAGAGATAACAAACCTACTGACTGCTCGGAAGCGAGTCAGTTGGACTACTATCTCAGTGAGTCAGAGTACGTGCGGAAAGTGAGCCCTTAGATTCTACTCGTTTTAGTTTCTGAAAACGTTTTCTCTGAGTTGCTTAGTAAATTGGTGGTTAAGGCTGAGTGCACAGTATTCAGATTCAGGATGATTGATTCAGTCCTGAGGTTAAAACCAATGCAGTATGTTCAGTTTAATAAAGATGACAGTTATGATCCTGAACAAAACAGTAAATTAGCACACAGGGGACTTTTTAACGTGGTTCGGAGATAACCAACCCCTACGTCCACGACCTGATTTAACAGGAAGCTATCCTCAAAACCCTGAGGATAGGTACTTGGGTTTTACGTGCCAAGGGACACGAGTAGCCAACTTCCTCTCTTAGGAACTGACCCCTGCAACCTGTTGAGACGCATTAAATGCCGCATTAAATGCTGCGCAGACTCCGTGCTTACGTGTCGAAAGATCATTGGCTCTCCGCTATAACGGCTAGTTGACCTTCAGACATTTGTCCTTCCTCGTACATTCAATGCTCTGAGTCTCTTGTTAATAACTCAGTCTGAACGTGTGTCTTAATGGAGTCTTACTGACATTCTTTTTGTCTCTTGACCCATAGCATAAATAACCTTTTGCTTTGGACTAACATGATTCAGGTGATCTGAACCACAGCCTGAGTCAGGTCCTATGTGCATTCAGCACAGCCTGATAGGTTATTCAGCTCAGTATGTGTTACCTTTTTGCTTCGGACTTACAGGATTCAGGTGAACTGAACCAAGGCCTAAGTCAGGTCCTATGTGCATTCAGCACAGCCTGAAAGGTGACACTTACTCTTTACTGACTGACTTCTGTCCTGAGTATGCTTAGTGTACTCAGTAGAAACATCAGCCAAAGGTACTTCAGGATGGACTTCAGGATGTATCAGTAGGTTTCGATCTTCAGCTTCAGAACAGACAATCTTCAGCGAGACTGACTGACTCCTTCAGGATGGTTTACGCTTCAGACTTCAGTAAATTGGGTCGACTCCAATATTCTTCAGTCTTCAGCATGGTCTTCCTGTACTGAATCTCTAACCTAACTGTCCTGAACTATTTTATCCTGAACAACTATACTTAGGCAAATTCATCAGGGGTTTTGGGATCTAATCAAAACACTCAGATTGTCCCAACAGATTATTCGTGTGGCCTCCCACCGGGTGCATGAATAAGGACAAGGGAATACTTGAGAAGACTTTTGGGTTTATCAAGTTGAGGGTCTCAAGAAGGATGCCTTCAAGTTCATTGTTGATACTTCGGCTATAGAGGATCTCAAAGGACGCCTTTGATCTCAAAAACCTTGCGAAAGCAGCTCAACCAAATAACGCCTTTTGTCTCAAAAACTGTCTTTTCTCCAAGAGGTATAATTCACTAAATCCCTTAGTTCCGCATGTTTAGGGCTTTACGTGATATTATATGTTCATATGTTTTGCATGCAAAGCCTGTTGTTGGGTATACAATTATTTGATTTAATTATGTTTAAATCATGATATTAATTGTAGACTTAAATTTGTATTTAGCAAAAATTCTGAATAGATCAGCGTTTAATTCTCCAACACAACATCTGTACCGTCATGCAGCATTCTAGTGGTGCCCTTATCACAGCTCAACGCGCCATCGAACAGGTTCTGAAGTTGGAAAAGTCATACTCTGTTTTGATTGAGAGCACGAGGAAGGAGAGGGAAGAAATGAAGAAAAAGGCAGCGACTCTGGAGGCTAAGGCCAATGCTTCATTGGATGCCGAACAGCCGGCAATTGCAAGTGCCGAGAAGGCCCAGGCTGAAGCTGATAGCCTTTATGCCGAACTGGCCAGCATGCGGGTCCAGTTGGAGGAGGGTCGAGTTGCTCGAGGAAAATTTGCCGAATTGGAGAAAGAACTCCAAGCTACTCAAACCCAACTAGCTGAGCACAAGGCTGAACATGTCGACTGCTACACCGCTGATGTCGTTGCTGACATTCGGGCTGAGTCATCTGACTTCAGCTTTGTTTATGCCTTTGCTGAAAACCTTCGGGCTTATCATCACGCCGTTGGTGAGAATGCAGACCCTTGGGAGGTCTTGAAGAAGGAGTTTACCGAATTCCTCACTGAACGTCCTCTTAAGGAAGGTTTGGTGGTTGACATCGGGGACCTTGAGGATATGGGTGTCGACCTGAGTGTCGTGCCTCCTGGGCTCAAGATCATTGGCGGAAGGTATTCAGCCCTTGAGATCGATGCTCTGGATGACGTCATGGTACACACTGAAGGTCTATCTCCTATGGAAGTCCTCCCAGGTCTCTCTCCTCAAGGTGCCTGCGAACAGGCGGGCGAGCAGGTCGGCGACCAGGCCGGCGAGCAGCAGCCTGGCGAGCAAGCCGGCGACCATGCTGGCGGGCAGTAGGGTGTTTGACCTCCTTTTGCCTTGAACTTTTTGTTTTGGCTTTTTACTTGTAACTTTTTGCTTCTTCGCCCTCGAAGGTGCCCCACATGTACTTGAACTTCTTTTTGACATTAATGAACTTGTAGTTTCCTTTTCACCGAGTTTGTTTATGCTTGTGTTTTGCTGATATTTTTGTCTAAGTTTTTTATTGCTCGTTTTTGTGTATGGTGTTTTAATTGATTCGTCTTACTTTTCCTTTTGCAGAATCGTGAATTTACACCTTTTATTTTTCATCTCTTTCGATGTAGGCTTATTGATTGGTAAGGACTCCCTTTTATTGGTATATCCATAGGGTTAATCTCAATACCTTGCCTTTATTCTTGACTTGTAAGTCCTTTGAGCTTTTAACTTGAGACATCTTTCAATACACCATTTTGAAAGGAAACATCTTCTTTATTCATCATAATATGACTTTACAGACTTGACTCTATCTGAACCGAACCTGCTTGCCCCTATACAAGTTGGGCGAGCAAGGTTTCAAAAGAATAATTTTTACAAGTCTTTACTGGTAGAACTTCTTGAGATGTGCCGCGTTTCATGTGTATGATGAAGGGTTGCCTTGCATATCTTCCAAGTCATAGGTCCCATTCGGCCAACTCTTTGTCACCTTGAAGGGACCTTCCCATTTTGGACCAAACACCCCCGAAGGAACTGCTAATATCTGTCTCATCACCAAGTCGCCAACCTTGAACCTTCTATCCTTGACCTGCGAGTTGTAATATTTTTCT
Source organism: Prunella vulgaris (assembly GCA_026898435.1). Classification (NCBI taxonomy): domain Eukaryota; kingdom Viridiplantae; phylum Streptophyta; class Magnoliopsida; order Lamiales; family Lamiaceae; genus Prunella; species Prunella vulgaris. The sequence continues at coordinate 544,130 of JAPKLY010000313.1, forward strand.
GCTCGTCGTTTGTAGACTGCATTTCTTAACTCCGCCGAAGTTCTTGTCTCTTCAATCAGATCTTTTTCTACTGCCATATCATCTTTGTTTATTTCTTCATCATATTTGATTATCCTCCACGTCTGATGTTGGACCTCCACCGGGATCACTGCTTCAACTCCAAAAGTCATGGTGAACGGTGTCTCCCCAGTACTTATTCTATAAGACGTCCTGTAAGTCCATAGGACTTCTAGCAGCTCGTCGGCCCAACTACCCTTTTTTTCTTCCAATCGGATCTTCAGGATGTGTTTCAAGATTTTGTTCACGACTTCGACTTGTCCGTTTGATTGAGGATGATATGGTGTGGAGTAATATTTCTTGATGTCCCATGAAGCACAGAAGTCTCTCAGCTTATTCCCATCAAACTGTCTTCCGTTATCTGTGACGATCGATTGTGGCAACCCAAATCTTCACACCAAATTTTTCCAAATGAAACTTATCATTTTTTCTTGGGTTATCATCGTTAAGGCTTCTGCTTCGGCCCACTTAGTGTAATAGTCCACGGCCACTACTCTAAATTTTACTCCACCTTTTCCGGGAGGGAATGGGCCGATCAAGTTGATACCCCATTTAGCAAATGGCCATGGACTATATACTGATTTTAATTCTTGCGCCGGGGTATGTATGTTTGGAGCAAACTGCTGACACTTCAAACATCTTTTTGAATATCTAATTGCATCCTTTCGTAATGTCGGCCAATTGTACCCTTGCCTAATGGTCTTGTAAGCTAGGGCTTGCCCCCCGGCATGGCTTCCACATATTCCTTCATGGATTTCTTCTAACACTTTCTGACCTTCTTTTGGGGAAAGGCATCTGAGCAATGGAAGCGAGATTCCCCTTTTGTACAACTACCCCTCGATCACTGTGTATCTGGCAGCTTGCTTCACAACTCGTCGTGCTTCCCACGGATCTCTCGGCTGCTCTCCATTGGTCAAGTATTTAGTGATGGGCATACGCCAGTCGTCAATCACTTCTTGGTTGTTTACTAGTTGTTGCCCCATCTTCAACACTTGATTAACATAATCAAATATTGAAGGATCTGTTAGCTTTGTGACCACCACCTCAGAGATACTTGGTTCTCCGGTGCTTGTAGCCAGACGAGCTAGAGCATCTGCTTGTGTGTTCTCTAGCTGGGGGATTTGCTCAATGTACACCTACTCAAATTTTGATATCAAATGCGCGACGATCCTTTGATTAATGACCATTTGCCGATCTTTTGCTTCTTATTCACCTCGAACTTAAGATACTATTAGCTGCAAATCCCCGAAAATTTGAAGTCTGGTTGCCCCCACAGCTAATGATAGTCTCAATCCTGCAATAATGGCTTCATATTCGACTTTGTTGTTAGTTGCTAGGAAGTCGAACCTTATTGCTGAGGTGAGTACTTGTTTGTCGGGACTCACCAGGACCACACCCGCATCGGCTGCGGAACTGTTGCTGAGCCGTCTACGTAGAGGTGTCATGGGTATATACGTCCCCTCATCAGATCTTGAGGGTAGGTTAGCTCCACTATGAAGTCTGCTAGAGCCTGCCCTTTGATCGCTGTTCGGGGAGCGTAGGTTATACTATATTGGCTGACCTCTAGTGACCACTTTAGTAATCGTCCGGCAGTCTCGGGTCTATATAAGATTTGTCTCAAGGGGAACATTGTTAAGACTTCCACCTGGTGGTCGAAGAAGTAAGGTCGGAGCTTCCGTACACTCATCACCAATGCGTATGCCAACTTTTCCATTGGGGAATATCGTAGCACCGCCTCATGTAGCACCTGGCTGACATAGTATATTGGCAAGTGTGTCTTGCCCTCCGCTCGTACCAAGGCTGAACTTATGGCCACCTCCGATGCTGCCATGTACAAATATAATTTTTCTCCTGGGACAGGCTTCGACAGGATCTGGGGATTGCTGAGATAACTTTTTATATCTTCAAACGCCTTTTTGGCAAGCGTCGGTCCAGACGTAGTTAGTCTTCCCAGTCCTTCTACATATGCCTTTGTCTTTAATAGACTCAAAGAATGGTCTATTCTTGTCTCCTGACCTGGATATGAATCTGTTCAACGCTGCGAGACATCCTGTAAGTCTTTGAACATCTGGCACATCTTTCGGTGGTCCCATCTCTAGGATGCACTTGACTTGTGTGGGATTTACTTCTATCCCTCGCTGGCTCACTAGATGCCCCAAAAAATTTTCGGACTGCACCCCAAAGCTGCTTTTCTTTGGATTGAGCTTCATGTTGTATGTTCTCATGATGTCGAATGCTTGCTTGAGGTGCTCCAAATGGTCTTCCTTTCTAAGGCTCTTCACCACAATGTCATCAACGTAGACCTCCATTGTGTCACCAAGGTGTTGGTCGAACATCTTGTTGACTAGCCTTTGATATGTGGCGCCGGCATTGATTAACCCGAAGGGCATCCTTTTCCAATAGAACAAATTTTTATTTGTGTAGAAGGCTGTATGTTCTTGGTCGTCAGGATGCATGGAAATCTGATGGTAACCTACAAAGGCATCCATAAACGTCATTAGTTCATGTCCCGCGGTATTGTCCACCAGCTGGTCGATGTGAGGTAAGGGGAAGTTATCCTTTGGACATGCGGCGTTGAGGTCTGTAAAGTCTATACAGAGCCTCCACGTTCCATTTGGCTTCTTGACCAGGACGGGATTTGCCACCCATTGAGGACATAGTTCTTCATTTATAAGCTTATTATCTAATAGCTTTTTCACTTCGCCAGTTAATGCATCATACTTATCTGGCCCATACATCCTTCTCTTCTGGCGGACGGGCTTCTTCGTTGGGTCAATGTTTAAACGATGACATGCATGTTCCATAGGTATACCCTTCATGTCCTCGTGTAACCAAGCGAACACATCGAGATTGGCCCGAAGGAACTCTTCCATTCTGCTTCTATAAGGTTCTTCCAACTCCGCTCCAATAAAAAGTTCCAAGTCCTTTTAATTGGGATCTACATGTATGGACCTTAAGTCTTCCACTGGAGTGCCACGTCTTTTTTTGTCTTTCCATCGCGGGTCTTCAATGGGTCCTTCAAGATGCATGTCCATCTCCATTGAGGCTGGCTCGTAACCCATCCGGGGCTCGATGTCTTCTGGCTCGTTCAACTGGCCTTCGGGTTCAGCAATGGTTGCTGGTACATCACCTTGAACCTCCGTGTGTTCTTCCACTTGCCCCTCAGCCTGCTGACCTCGTAGGGGTGTATCATCTACCTCCATCTCCTCCGGCGTTTGATCCACTTCCATCATCTCGGTGTCGATGGAGATAGCATCCAAGATGTTAGGCTCATCTGGGGAATGTTATGGTGCTGTGTCTTCATAGACTAACACCTGAGTGACAGGCTTCTTCAGGGTCAACAGACATTCTCTTGCTTTCTTTTGGTCCCCTTTAATTGTACCTGCACCTTTTAAGGTTGGAAATTTAATGCAATAGTAGTAAGTAGAACATGCGGCTTTGAATTCTGAAATGAAAGGGTGGCCGAGGAACCCGTTATAGGTGGATGGTTGATCTACGACTAAAAATCTAACAACCTAGTCATCCTCCTTTCCGGGTCCTCTAGCGCTACAAGTTCTACCGACAGGCGAATTACACTTAGTGGGATGGTCACAGCCTCTCCGAATCCCACTATCTTATGATTACAAACCTCTATATAGGACTCGTAATCTCCTAACTGATCTGGTGTTTTCTTGAACAGAATGTTCGTGTAAGCTCTAGTATCTACTAACAGTCGATGTACTCTCGTGTTCATGATATTTGCACTGATAACAAGAGAGTCATTGTGTCATGTCAAGATTCCTTCAAGGTCTGACTGCGAGAACACCAAATCTTCAGTCGATTTTGCCGGTACCTTTGACTCGGACCCCGTTTCTTGTACTTGATTGACCGCCCGTATATCCGTCTTCTTTTGCCTTTTCGATGCCGGGCAGCCATCCACCATTCCTCCCACCGAGCCAATTTCCTCGAGTATGAGAATCTCACGATTAGGCTCCTGATGTGTTGGCATCGCTGGTGGACCTCTTCGCACTTGCCTATTCGGTGCCCTCTCCGTCTCATCACTATTTTCATCATCTGAACCCCCTTACCTTGGCTGTCGTTGTCTTTTTCCTGGAGCTTTCTTAACGAATTCTGCGAGCTTCCCATCTTCATAGAATTTCCAAAATTGTTTCAGAAGATCGCGACATTCACTAGTGAAATGTCCGATGCTTTGATGGTATGTGCAGTACTTGTTCGGGTTTAGCTTGCTTCTATCTTGTCTGATCCTTCGGGGTGCAACCAGCATATCCTGATCTTTCACAGCTATGAAGACATGGTCAATCGTGGTGGTCAACACTTGATTGAGTTTTTCTTTATATTTCGTTGCATCCCCGAAAGATTTGAGAATTTTGGGAGCCTTGTACCCACTTCCACTGGGCTTCTTTCCGCTTTTCTTTTCGTCAATCTTTGTGCCCAACTATTTAGCCATGGCCTCCTGCATCGCCACGTAGACACCGGCTTTATGGCGAAATTCGGCATACGTACTAGGACAGGATAAATGCATTTCCCTCCACAGGTCCGTTCCTTTACGCAAACCTGCCATAACAGCAACAACCTTGGTGTCATCACTGACTGATTCACCTTCTAAAAGGATCTTGTCGTAACGCTCCAAGTATTGTTGATCAGTCTCCTCCGCTCCTTGTGAAATATTGGTCAGTCGGTGTTTTTGAGTTAAGTATGTTCCGAATCTCGAGAAATTGGATAGGAACTCCCTAGTAAGCTGGCCGAATAATTGTATGGAGCCTGGTGCCAATGCCGAAAACCATCTATGGGCACGGTCACCCAAGGTCAGAGGGAAGTTCCGACATTATGTCGCGTCTGATGCCCCCATTGAGATCATGTAGTCAGCATACTTTGAGATGTGGACCTTGAGGTCAGACTCTCCTTCATACAGTACCAGTGATGGAAACTGTATCTTCTTTTGGATCGGTGCCGTGAGGATGGTTGTAGACAATGGTGAAATTGGGAGGGAAGTGTACGTCTTAACTTTATCTTTGGTGGTCACTTATTGGTGCAAGTCCTCCACCGCTTTCTTCAGTTTCTCTATCTCCAGAACCGACGACCCCCGAGACGATCCCCCTCCTCGAGGCTGTTCCGGGTGCACCTCATATTGACGTGCTGCCCCCGGTAGTCCCTCACTTCAGGCGACCTCTCGGTGTGGTTGTTGGAGGTTACTTGCAGCATTCGGGCCTAACCTTTCGGATACCTGTCTCCTCAACCGGTCCTGGACGGGCCTTCGCTGATGTCTCGCATCCGACTCACAGGGCTCTTGACGCTGTGAGTATCCGGATCTTTCACCCTCCGAGTGATGGCTTGGATCATTGCGCCCATCTCCTTGGGACCCTCCATGATGTCTGGGCTCCTCCACTGTTCGCCCAACTGGTCGCCCAGCTGGTCGCCCCTCTATTCAACCAGCTGGTCGTTGGTCTATTCGCCGGGGCTGTGGTCCCAGGCGATCGCACATCTTTTGTTTTCCCCTCGAATTTTCTGGGGCGACTCGTCCGCTACTGGCCTCTTCCTCTTGGGCGTGGTAACTCGTACGAGTCTCATGCCTTGTCTCCGTCGTAGCCTCCTGAATTACAGGTTGATGTGCCACCACCAATTGTTGTCTTTACATTTGTTTAAGGGTGGCCATCGCCCTCTCAATGTCCTCGGATGTTTTAACCATTAACTCGATGGTAGCTTCAATTTGTGGTCCAACAGGAGCTGCAGGTAACGCCGGGACCCGGGTCATTCCAGTTTGTGGGCGTCCTGACGGTTTCTTCCCCTTCCACCTCTGACTTGTCAAGGTGGTACGGGATTCGTCATGGGAATCGTCGTATGTACATCTCATCATTTTTTGATGAAGATTGTGTCGGGGAAGTAAATCCCTTAAAGAAAATCTTTTCTAGTTCGTGTTCTTGAAGATAAAAGTTTTCCCAAGAACATTTAAGCTTGAAGATTTCCAATTTTGTTCTTAACAAAATTTATCAAATTTGAACGTTCGTTCTTGAGAAAATGGAGAACGAATTTTGAATTCTTCGATCGACGGAGGTTCAAAGACCCTCCTTCTAGCGCCAAATTGTTGAGCAATTTTACTAATTGTAATATTATGTGACTAATTCATATATGGAAATCACTCAAACAATAATTAAAAGATGATAATTGGATTTGTAGTATGAATTAGAAGTAGAAATGTAGAGAGAGAAATTTTGTAGTGTATTTCTTGTTTTAGATTTTCAAATCCTTACACAAGAGGTGTTTACACCTATTTATACCCTCTTAAGGGTGAGGTGACGTATTTACAAGCCACATGGACCCTGGAGGTGACTTGTGTCCTCCACTTGTCATCCTCTCAGTTACTTACTCCACTATCCTTAACCTAGCTGACCTATACACTCTCGAGAGGTTCTTTAGACATCTTGTATCTTCATTCCTGAGAGATGGTCGACCAGCTGGGCGAGCAGCATGGCGAGCAAGTGGGCGAGCACCTTGAACTTGTCCATGTGGTTTGATGCCTCACTACCTCCGGGCTGGGCGAGCAAGGCGGCAAGCAGGTAGGCGAGCACGGTGGCGAGCATCTTAGGCCTGGCTTCATGGCTTGATGTCTCGCCACCGCTGAGTCAGGCAAGCAAGTAGGCGAGCAACTTGGTTTCGGCAACGTGGGCTTGTTGCTTCGTCACATCAGGGCTTGGGCGAGCATCCAGGCGAGCAGCTTGGCGAGCAGCTCAGCGAGCAACTTGCCTTTCAGCTTGTTTATACTTTAATTTCTCTTTAATCATAGAAGTTAATTCCTTTTATCAACAATCATCTTTTGGGCAAGGGGTAAGTTGACCGAAGTTTAAATTACAAAAAGTATGAAAGGTGATGATTTATTTTGCCAAAATTAAAAAAATTAGATTAAATTGCAATTCACGAAAAGGTAGTGATTTGTTTTGCAACTAAGCCTAAAAAAATTATGGGACCGATTGGTATAATACAATAGCATACGAATGAAGTTAGTATTTATGAATTTATTTGATTAGGGTCATAATTGCATGTTTTTGTAATCATTTCTATATGGTTTTGATATTCTTATGATCATATTTGACCCTAATATGGTATAAATTGTGTTATTAACCCTTTTTGGCTAGAAAGTTGTGATTATAGGTGAAAACGAGCAAAATGAAGAAGAGACGAGCAAGTTCGTAAAAGTTCAGAAAATGTGAGTTGATCCAATGAAGACAAATGTGATACCATGTCGAAGAGTTCGAAGAGAGGGTCGCAATGAAAAAAGAATTGAGTTAATCGGAGCTCTAGAACTCAAGATATGAAGAAAACGAGAAGTCGAGGATCGATCGCACAAGTCGAAGCCGGGTTCGAGCGATCACAGGCCAGACTCGTGCGACCATGGGCCACGTTCATGTGCCAAACTTCTGGTTCGGGCGACGACGAGCAGCACGAACACTCACACGAGCTTGGTTCGTGCGGTCACCTGCTGGAGATCGTGCGATGGCTCGGTTGTTCCATTTTCGAAGGGCAGTTTTGTCTTTTCGCGCGTTTAATGAGGGGCATATTGGACCAAGAATTGTGGGCACTATAAATACTCTTAAGATCAGATTCTCAAGGGAGCCAAGTCATAATCCAAGACACATTTCTTAGATTAAAGAGAGAGTGAGGTAGTTACTTGGAGGTTTCTTAATAGTTCTTCTCACAAATTCTTAGATAACTTTTGATCTACCGTAGTGATCGTCGATCCGTTTATTCCTGCATGCTCGTCTGGTTGTAGGCTATATTCTCACCGATCGAATTTCAATTTCATTTGTCGGATTTCAATTTAGCATTTTAGAGGTAAATTGTATCTTTACAATTGTCATTGTAATAGGTAAATTTCTTTACATTTCTTTCTTAATGATGAATGTTCCTAGCATAATTGTTCTTAAGTTTACTCAATTAGCCATGAGCTAATTTCTTTATGTGTTAGTGTATGATTCCTATGGAGTAGTGAAGTGATATGTTGATCTTTTGAATGATTTGAATTGTTGTATGATCAATTCTCTAATTGGAAGGTTTGTATGAATGCTTGCATGTGTAGATAATAAGAGGGCCATTAGGGAGTTAGTCTCTTGCGAAAGTAGAGCTTATTTCCTAAATTCTCTTGTATTAAGGCCAACGCATATCAAGTGTTTGATGAAATTCCTAAGATAGTGAGAATTATCTTTAGTGAATTAGATGAACAATTAGAGACTTTAATATGTATTAGGGAAACCTTTTTGCATGTTAGAGAGGCTTGTCCATTGATTATACACAATCTCATTGAATGATAAAGTGATACTTCACTCACGAAACATAGGATAGTACACTAGCACATTCCCTCACATTTGCTCACTTTGCGAACACAAGGTGATAGGTAGTTTGCTCTTTTGACAAATTAGTAGACGATAGATACCCTTGCCTTTTATTACTTTGTTAGCTAGCCAATCGAAACAACGAATTATCATTCAAATCCTCGTCTCCTTTGGGTTCGATATATTAAAACTTGGTCAAGCTTACCACGCTAATCACGAACACGTACACTTGCGTGAGGACTCATTTACACCGAACATTATTCTAATCTTATGTTTACTAAAAAAAGTTAATTTAAATCATGGTTTCGTAAAGAACGACTCCCAAAAATAAAGAGTAGTCATTTCTTCCAAATACTATGATTTTAGTTATTTTATTATTTGAGGAATCATTTTTTTATTTAATAATATAATAATTTTATTATTCTTATTTAAAATATATAAGTGTATTGTAACTAATAAAATATAATTAATAATATTACAAATATCTATTCATAAAAATAACTCTTCCATCAATAATCATTATTATTAAACGTTTAATAATATACATAATAAAAATAATTTATAATAAATATATTATTAAATAAAATTTCAACACTACATAATTAATTTAAAATAAATTTAAACAAAATTACATTTCAAGTCAATATCAATTATGAAGATGATCATTTTTGTATCATTCAAAATTCTCACTTTCATTTCATTCAATCATAATTTATCTTATGTTTAAATATTTGTATGAAATTCAAATATATATTTCATTATATTAGCGATGTAATTTTTTTATATATTATATCTTTCTATAGAGTATAGACCACAATATTAACAAATTTGTACAAATTTTCTTCCAAGCATAATATATATCACAATTGATTAATTCTCTAATCTACTTTATTATTACTTTAAATATTTAATAATTATTGTCAAAGCGTATACAAAATTCAATGACTAACTTATGAGATCATTTGTGATTATTTCTCTGATTTTTTTACTCTTCATTAATTTTTTTAAGAGGAATCTAAATTATTTGTAAATTTTATTTAATAAATTTAGATGTAATTCTTTTTTATATTGAATTTGTTTGTAGACCACAAGATTAATAAGTTTGTACAACTTTTTTTACTATTGGCTTATTAAAGTAATCCAAAAATTACATATAGTGATTAAATAAAAAATTATTCTTCATAATTATTAAGGTAAGCTTATTAATGCAATTTCTTTTTATATTTATACATATTTGCACAATATATTTTAAGAATAATAAATCATGCAAATTAACTTATGAATGACAGTGATTATGCACATTAAGAATTTGAGACATATTAAAAAAATTACATACAAAATTAACAATCAATATCATTGTTTTCAAAAGGAAAATCAATTGTATATATGAATATATCAACATGCCCATATTGACACTTTACTGAGCGCTTATGTTGCACAATTGCAGGTGCGAGAGCGATACATTACGGGGATTCAATTTTTTAAATAAAATTTAGGTGCAATTCGTTAAGGAAACGTCTACTTATTTATATTTTATTATATATAACCTGTGAAAATTTTATATATTTTTTAAAAATATGTAAATTAAATATACAAAATCCATATTTTTTCTAACCAAAGCTTAAATATATTAAATAATTTAATATAATTAAATAATAAAATATTAATTCAATTCAAGCTTCTTAACCCATTACATATATTATAATAGTTAATTTTTTCTAAAGTGTCATATTGTCAATTTAAACTATATAAAATAATAAAAATTAATTGAAAAATATATTTAATAATTAACAAGTAGGATTCGCGAGGTGGATTCAAGTATCCGTTAATCGGATTCGCCACGTGGTAGCCAGATACCCTACGTGGAGAATCTGATACACATTTTCAAGAATCTCACCCTATTTAGGGGATGGGTGCGAATCGAATACTGCATTATGATAATTTTAAAAGAATCTGTGCACCCTAGCTGAGCGCATAAACAGAGACAATTTAATCTAAATCATTAAATATATATTGCACAACAATATTTTCTTTTAACAAAGTATTTTACTTTAACGATATGAAAAAAATAAAATGATATATTTTTCTTGAATTATTTTGAATTTATTGATTCCAATTATTTAATTATTGATTTGACTCAATTCCTACCAAGAATAGTTAGTCTCAATTTTTTGAGAATCTATTAATAGTATCATTTATAGTGTGTCTGTCGATAGTAAGGTGAATTACTAATATTTGTTGATGATAAGTAATGAATGTCTATAAAATTTTGACGGTTTGACCGAAGATGACAATGATCAACCCTTGATGATTGGTTTGATAAGTGGTTCAACTAATCAGGTAAGGGTGTGTTTACTTTATGATCAAGAGTTTGGATTAATTTGATTGAATAAAAGATAGAGATGATTAATTCTAAAAAAAAAAAATTATTTATGGGTAGATCTTCTCTGAATATTTTTTATATTAGGAATGGAAAGTCTGTATCGACCAAAAGATAGACGTATATTTTACATTTGTAATTCTTTTCATTTATCTTTATATTTTTTGACTCTAAATTCATTTTATTTTATTTTATTTTTTAGAATATGTCGTGTTAGTTACAAAGGAAGATCTTCATAAATATATTGTAAATATCCATATGCAGTTAAGTTCCAGTTTTATTTGAAATCCAAGGAGTCTAAGAAGTTTGAGAATATTCTGAGCTTTTATTTACTTTTCTTTTTATTTACTAACTTTTTTCATTCTTTTTTTAATTACTTTTTCTTTTTGAGTTCACTTTTTTTTCATTATTTATTTTTAAAATCTATTAAATTGTTACCGCTGCATTTCCGCAAATATTTTATCAATATATATCACAATTCACAACTAAAAAGTGAATTTCATTCACCGTTCAATGTGTGATTTTTCCGTTTATAAACATGAAGTTTAGTTGATATTTAATGAAGTATCATGGTTTTAAAATTTTGGTGTTTGTTTGCCTAAATGGTGTCTTCACGCAAGTGTAGACGATCGTTATCGTCGTGGCAAGTTTGACCAAGTTTATTATTTATCGAACTCAGAGAGATGGGTGATTGTAAGGTATGATTTTTGTTCCAATTCGAAATCAACAAAGCAATAAAGGGGAATCGATATATAATGTCTACTAGTTTGTCAAAAGAGTAAACTACCTATCACCTTGTTTTGCAAAGTGAGCAAGTTATGTGAGATGTATTAGTGTACTATCCTCTATTTCATAAGGTGATGTATCACTCAATCATGCAATGAGGTATTGTACAATCAATAGGCAAGCCACTCTAACATGCAAAGGTCTCCCTAGATACACATTAGAGCCTCTAATTGTCTTTCCTATTCACTAAAGATAATTCTCACTATCTTAGGAATTTTATCAAACACTTAGCATGAATTGACCTAATAACAAGAAGATTTAGGAAAATAGCCCAACTCTCGTATGAGACTAACTCCTAGTGGCCCATTCAATCAATTATGCATTCAAAGTATTCATACAAATCAACATTATAGAGAATTGATCATACAACATCTCAAAGCATTCATAATATCAACATTAACACCACATTACTCCATAGGAATCATACACTAACACACAAAGAGATTAGCATATCTCATGCATTCCCTACTAAAAAATAAGCAACAATATGGCCAAAAAATAACAAGTAAAACAAGGCCTAATCAACACAATAGGCATAAAAGCATAGGAATACTTCCAAAATTAGTCTAAAAATAGCATTGCCATGAGAATGACGAAACGATCACACCCCCCCCCCCAAACTTTTTTGGACCTAGGGTCTAAAAAGTTTGGCAAAGAAGTGAAGACAAGATCATGCAATGCACAATAAAGCACAATACAAAACATCATCATCAAATAATATCCAAGGCAAAATATCATCATAACAAGACCAAGAAATAACAAAACATCATCCAAAACAATAAAACTTCTAAAAATCCCAAGATCATAACAATTTCAAATCAAACTAAACAAACTAGAAAAGCCGGAATGGAAAGCAAGATAGGGATAAGGATGTGTTACCCTTCCTTATGAAGTTAGATTGAAATCATCACTTCACGAAGGAGGATAACGAGGATGAGTGAAGTGCCCCTCTCCAATGTGCCAGTTCATCATTGCTCGTTGGGCTTCAAGGATTTCACCCATGTTGTTGGACATAGTGTTCACATTCCTGTTGATGGAGTCCACCGTATTTTTGAGAAGATGATAACTATCAGTCAATCTAGTCAAATCCGATCGAAGAAAGGAATAATCATTCCTAAGATCATCTACATCCATCCTCAAAGACCGTACTTCGTGAGCCCATTCATCATAAGTCAATCCCTCAACGATTAAATTCCTCTTTGATTTTCAAGTGCAAAGGGGAGTTAAACTTCAGATTCTCACTCTTTTCACTGTAAGAAGATCATAATCAAGTAGAGGGAAAAGGTCTCTTGAGTTTGTCACTATAAAGCAAATAGTACTCCCCTTCCTCTTAAAAGTCTCGCATTGATCATGAAGGTCAAATCAATAAGTTCTGGTGCATAAACCTCTCCATTTCATGATGGACTTACCTTTTGCATCATAAACATGATTAATCCACCATAACAGCAATTTGCCCTTGTGACTTGTTGGCAAAGATTCTTGAGAAGATAAGCACCAAAATCCCCAGCAACGGCGCCAAAAACTTGTTTGCCTAAATGGTGTCTTCATGCAAGTGTACGCAATCGTTATCGTCTTGGCAAGTTTGACCAAGTTTATTATTTATCGAACTCAGGGATATGGATGATTGTAAGCTATGATTTTTGTTCCAATTCAAAATCAACAAAGCAATAAAGGGGAATCGTTATCTAATGTCTACTAGTTTGTCAAAAGAGTAAACTACCTATCACCTTGTTTTGCAAAGTGAGCAAGTTGTGTGAGATGTATTAGTGTACTATCCTCTATTTCATGTGGTGATGTGTCACTCAACCATGCAATGAAGTATTGTACAATCAATTGGCAAGCCACTCTAACATGCAAAGGTCTCCCTAGATACACATTAGAGCCTCTAATTGTCTTTCCTATTCACTAAAGATAATTCTCACTATCTTAGGAATTTTATCAAACACTTAGCATGCATTGGCCTAATAACAAGAAGATTTAGGAAAATAGTCCGACTCTCGTATGAGACTAACTCCTAGTGGCCCATTCAATCAATTATGCATTCAAAGTATTCATACAAATCAATATTATAGAGAATTGATCATACAACATCTCAAAGCATTTATAAGATCAACATTAACACCACATTACTCCATAGGAATCATACACTAACACACAAAGAGATTAGCCCATGGCTAATTTGGTAAACAAAAGAGTAATTTGACTAACTACAATCATTATTATGCAGGAATTGTAAAGGAATGTAGAAATATTACCTATTACAATGGAAATTGGAAAGATACAAATTACCTCTAAATGCTAGAAAAAGATCCGCCAATGGAAATTGAAATTCAAACGGTAGAAATGTAGCTCTATCTATTACAAGAATGCTGGAACAAACAGATTGAAGATCCGAGCGGTAGATCAAAAGTTATCATAGAAATCAGAAGTAGAAATCTTAAGAACCCAAATGGAAACTACTTCTAACTTCTACTAATCTAGAGTGAGAATATGATGATGTATGTAATCTAAGAGAATGAGAGAATAATCAGCCTTCTTTGACGTCAACATTGAGTGAAGTATAAACAACTCCTCTCCCCTAACTCTACTCCCTTCAATTCTAGCAAAAGCGGTGTTCGCTAGCATCTTGTGCGCGTATGCCAAGATAGGATTAGCAATACGAGATGCTTTAGAGGTTTGAGCCACATACCGACCCCCATCCTTACTAAACAGGTCCCAAGTCTCCTTAGCTCGAGTGAATTTCTCTAAAGTATAAAAATTCCGCTTGGGCACATTCTCTTCACAATCAAAGAATTGGTTGATTTGATAGGTGGTAAGGACATAATCCTCATTTTTAAACCGAAATTTGGCTTTGATAGGAACTCCATCACTCTCCACCACTACTAATGTGCTCAAGAATTCAATACATATTTCACAGGAATGCCCAAAGAACTCCATGGAGAGTAAACCTTTCCAACCTATTCTGTCGAACAATTCTTACACATCTTCACAGAAATTGCACGTTGTGGTGGTAGTCTTATCAAAGTATCTTCCCGTGTATAACTCAATTCCCATCACTTTTCTGAATACTTTGAAATAACTTTCTGTATCCCCGAAAAATAGTTGATGGTTGGAAGGTTTGTCTCCACAACTCTTCAAACAAGTTTCCTCTAAAGTGGGATCATTCCACTTCTTATTAGTGGATGAGCTTTAAGCTTTTCCTTTTCCCTTCTTATTCATCCCTAGAAAATTCCACTTATTAACAAAACGCATAGGATGAACTAGAAAATCATCTACCTAATGCACATGGAATGGGGTCAATACAAGGATTAAAGAAATAATCATGCATCTTCACCTTTCATGCTCATGCTATATGACAAATATTCCTCAAATATGCAACATTACCAAGTGAATTAGTAAAATCAATCCAACCTAGTATCAATACAGCTCACACTTACTAGCAATTAACACAAAATCATGATAGTAATCAAATATTAGCACAAAAATTTCAAAATTCCCATCACTATTCATACCCCCAAAATTCAAATATCAATTAAGCTCAAAATACTCAAAATTGGCATTCAATTGGGCTCCCAATAGATTACCCGTCAACAATGTAGCATTATTCATCCATCAATTGCATAAAAATCATTCTAGAATCAAAAATCCCCAATTTCATGCTCAAGAACCCTAGAATTTAAATTTGTAATTCTAGTCAATTCAACCATGGAATATCTATACATTTGCAAGAGATAGATAGAGGAGAGTGAGTAGAACATACCTGTGGAAAGAATTTGTTAGAGGAGGTGTAGAATTTGAGATGAAGAATTTTCCCTTTTTCTTCTTTTCTTGTTTTTTTTTTTCCGAAAGTTTGAGAGAGAGAGAGAGTTGTAAAATTCTTGTGATTTAAGTGTGTGTTTATGTGTGTAAGAGTGTATAAAGAAATGAGAGAGTTAGTGTGCTTACCTTGGAAATTGTGTTCAAAATTTGACCAAAATAGGTCAAAAGTCGGACTCCCAGACACGTCGCGTGACCATACATTGGCTCGTTGCCGACCACGCTGCTCGGCAGCTAGTCCACGCAAATTGTACCCCTGCCGAGCACAGCCTTTCCGCCTGCCGACCCCAATCTCGCGAGCTTCGAGCTGCCGCTTCAGACGTTGAGGCGTGCGAGTCTTGTTGAGGTCCTGCCGAGCGCAGTTGTGATGGCTGCCAACCTGGACCTTCAATTTCCCACTCCGAAAATTTTCAATTTTCACCCTTTTTTCTTATATTTTTCCTACACAACTCCACTTAACTCAAAATATATCATGAATATCAATCAAATACGGTAGCAAATTGAGAAATTTAACACGAACACACCCCCCAAAACTTTTTCGGATTGTAAATCCTAATAAAGTTTGGAAAAGTGGTAAATTAAAATTTTGCTAGTACATAAAACCAATGAATTACAAACTCTCAACTCCTAAAACCTAGTATTCATAAAGATCATACCAAAAATTCACTCCTCAAACTCTTCCTATTCTAATAAGCTCAAAATTAACAAGCAATGATCACAAGAAAATGACAAAAAATACCAATTAGCACACATGCTTCCATTCCAACGCAAAAATCAATCAAATAACAACTAAAAACCAAAAGAAATAAAGGATACGGATGGGTTGCCTCCCATCTAGTGCTTGGATTTAACGTCCCCTAGCCGGACGTCTCTTAAGCTCAAGTGACATCAAAATCAATGAGGGTTGAGTGACTTACATCACTCAATTTCCTTCTCCAAAAACATGCTTTCTTCACTACTTGTTTCACCCCCTTATCTTCGTTCACCTTTTTCTTCTTTTCAAAATGAATCTTCTCACTCATTTCATTCTCAAGATCACAAGTTCTCATAACCTTGCTTGCATCTTTAACCTCATTTCTTGGGGAACTCATTAACGAGTCATAAATGGAGAAAGTGTTTCTCTCATCATTCATCCTCAAGGTAACCTCTCCTTTTTGAATATTAATCAATGCGTCCGAAGTCGCTAGGAAGGGTCTCCCAAGAATTAGAGGAGTAAGCTTATCCTCCTCTACATCTAAGATCACGAAATCGACCGGGTACAAGAACTTACCAATTTAAACAACTACATCTTCCACAACTCCTCTCGGTTGTACCTTTGAATTGTCCGCCATATAAAGATTACTAGACATGGGCCTCATGTCCTTCAAACCAAGCCTTTGAGCTATGGATAAAGGCATAACGTTCACACTAGCCCCAAGATCACATAAAGCCTTAATAACCTTGCTTTCTTCAATTTGACAATCCAAAGTAAAATAGCCCGGATCTTTGAGTTTTTTAGGAAGATGCTTCATAATAAGCTTGCTACTTTCGTGAGTGAGCTTGACAACTTCGGGTACCTTTTTCTTCTTCTTTTACATGAGATATTTCAAGAATCTCGTATAAATCGGCATTTGCTCAATAGCCTCTTTGAAAGGCATATTCACGTACATCTTTGTGAACAAATCAAGAAATTTCTTGAGCCTCTCATCAAGCTTTTCTTTTACACCTTTTGAAATTTCCATCTTATCCTTCTCAACCACCAACCCTTCTTCCTCCAATCTAACCTCACCCCCCTAATTTTTCTTCTACCCCCAAGCCTTTCTCACTACCCTTCACCAATTTCACATTCTCACTACCAAATGCTTCCTCCACTATCTCATCATGAAACAATTTCAAAGGTGTTGGGACAATCTGAGCATTTTGATTAGATCCCAAAACCCCTTATGAATCTGCCTAAGTACAGTTGTTCAGTATTGTATAAGCTCAGGACAGTTAGGTTAGAAATTCTGTTCAGGAGGAACGTACTGAAGACTGAAGAATATTGGAGTCGACCCAATTTACTGAAGTCTGAAGTATAAACCATCCTGAAGAAGTCAGAGTCAGTCTGCTGAAGATTGCCTGAACTGAAGCTGAAGAACGAAGCCTGATTTATT